>CM018032.1:14096925-14346283 GCA_008638375.1 Nyssa sinensis | reverse complement strand
TCTTCCTCTTCTAGCGGGAGGCTGATTTCGAGGGTTTTGAGAACTTTTTCTTGGACGAAGATTAGGAGTCATTGTCTTTTTAGAAGAAAAATACAAAATAACTGTTCCTGTCGAAGAAGAAAGTTAGCAGAAGCGCTTTTCGTTCCCACAGACAGCGCCAAATTAATGTTGTACTTTCTGATCAGTGTGACTTCCGTTTTTCGTCTCCTGTCAAGAACTTGAAAGATCAGAGGGCCATGGGGTAGGCTCCGATGGTAGCCACTTTGATTATATAGTTAGTAAAATAACAGACTATAATTGACAAAAATTGATTGACTATAATTGAAAAGCGCACCTTATGGTTTTATTTATAGGCTGCAGATTTCCTAAGTTGATTAGGATTTGAAGTTGCAAGAGTAGGGATTTGATGATATCCGAGAATGACAGTTACCATGTTGAACTTTATTTCCATACTCCAAGGTCGGTAGGGCATGTAAGGCGGTGATCAGCTCAGGATCTCTTCATGTATATGCCCAGTGTTTCATGCTCTAGAGGGAGGACTAGAGATCCTACAACATTCCAAACAAAGAAGTTCTGAACTCTGTATGCTTGTCTGTTCTGGATAGGAGAGTTTTTCTTAGTCTATGTACGTAGGTGCTCTGTATATACACGTGTCATGTTAGGACTCGTCTGTCCTTTTGTACTATATCAAAAATTCTTTGTCCAAAAATAACCTTGTTACCCGATAACCATATTTTATCAATAAGGGCAGCTCCGAAGGCTAGGTAGTTCGAATTCTTAGGGCACAGTGATAAAATATACAATGGGGAGAGAGGATGAGACTGATCCTTCCAGAATGGGACAAATTTACAAACTCTTCTATCTTTATACCCCATTTTGCAGACCAAAGGGCACTGGAAGGAGAGGCACGGGGCTGCTTTAGGTGCTAGCCACAAAAGGCGCAAGATGGATCTTTAATAGGGAATTTTGTAGTGGTTATATTCTACAACAAAACCTTATGAAGCTCTTGAATTTTCACCTTCCATAGCCTTTTCAATTCATTTGATATTAGGAACACACGATTTAGGACAAGACTATCCTTGTCAAGAAGTTAGGTAGATCTTGGGGAGAACATTCCTGAAAAAGATTACACCCAACCAAACTTATCTGGTCTAGGAAATTAGAAAACTGATTTCCATGATTTGAGTAACAGTGCTTTGATAAAAAGACGGTTCAAAAAGTCTACCATTCAGGAGTGAGAGACGTGGTCAATAAGTTCATGGACTTTCCTAGGACCAAAGGGTGAATGAAAATCTTAGCAGAATTTTGGTTTAGCATGGAAGTCCAAAGCTTTTGTTTACCGTCCATAGATTCAGTGGAAGGACTTTATACAAGGTATTGGATTAGACCTTTTCTTTGTTGGGGTGGGGATGTTGTTGGGAACTTGTATGCTGTGTCATAGAAGTATTTCCTTTGTTGCTGATAGCTAAGAAGACTTAAGAAGGATACGAGAATTTGAAATCTTTACATTTGGGATTGGGGTGGGGTTGGTTGGTGGCTACTGTAACAATCCAGTTTTTCTCCTTGTCCGTCACAGTCAAATGGGAGCATAAACCAAATCAACTTCTCTATAAGGACTAAATAAACCCATGTGAATAAATCTCTGTGCGTGTCTATAGAAGGTGATGATTAGATTACGAAAAAATTCTTGTTGCTTCCTGGACGGAAAAATGCAGTTGTTTCATAGCACCCTCATTATATGCCTTACAGAGTTAGAATTGGCCTCTAGTAAGCCACATATAGGTGATCTATGCACAAGCAATACCAGCTAAAACACTACTCTAGAGATGGTGAAGTTCTACACAATTGGGGAAAAAACAGTTGTTAATTTAGTGCCTTTTTCTATTATTTGTGTTCATCAGTTAAGCACAACGGGCTTGATAATTGTAATACAGTGTCTAACAAATTTTAAAACAGAGTTTTTTCTTAACTATTTTGAGCAACATAGATGTGGGATTCGTCCTAGATTTTACATTCTTATCTTTCCCTATTCAATGGTATAAAAGTTACGTGGCAGCTCGTTCGAAGTAAGATTTTTGGGTGTTTTTTTCTCCCTCTTTAAGGCTTTACACTTGCACCTTCATGATGCGTATTCTTTGCTGTCTTGAGAATGGTCTGCAGCTGAGTTCAGGTTTAATTGGGGCCGATCATTTCCAGGCCCAAAAACCTCTGATGAGCTTAAAGGCATCAAAATCATCTTAACAGGTTTGAAAAACTAAATGATCAGCTCAGCCTCTCTCAGACACAAGCACACACAGACACCCTAGGGAAGGGAAAATATAGCAAGTGCTAAGAACTGGCCTAGAGAATGTACAAGACCAAGCTGGTTGAATGGCTAAGATGTTTTATACTGCACCTGACTGGAATCAATTGTGTAGTATCTGGTTTTCCCCTATATAAGTATACATTTCAATTCAGGGTCCCTCTTTATTTCCTTAATTAAAATGTCATCTATGTTCCTGGTGATTGGGTTCATCAATCCAAATCAAACTAGTTTTAAACTGGTGAACGCAGTGTATCACATAGAACAAACGTTGACTACCTTTTATCAGTGGGTCATAAAGCATATCCAAAACTTGCAATTTTCTTCCCTAGTGATCATAAGATAAAATCCAACAAGATACATTCAATAAACCAAGATTCATCTGCACAAAACTTATGGCATCTTATGAATCATGTGCACTAGAATACATTCAATGAACACGCTTATAGGTGATTGTATCCAGTATAACACTAGCCCGAGCTACGTACATATTAGAAGATTGACGGAATGTGTGATAGATAAACTTATTTTCAGTCAAACTTACTATTATCACACATCTTCTGTGTGATTGTACTTCACCATTGGCAGGTTGCTTTATAGCTTTCTTTTGAGCTCTGTAGTTTTTTTGTTGTTTTGAACTTGTGAGAACCAAATCTACTCAATACTTTACGGAGTATATGTATCAGTGTATGTCTTGAACTTTTCTGCTTGTCGTGGTTTGAACTTTTAGAAAGATCAATGATACTATATATAAATTTTATGAAAAATTCCTCACCTACTTGTACATGAATTATTTGTTACTCTTTTTCTTTATTGCATGGCGTACATTGACATGTATTTTCTTTATGCAAATAATTGTAGGCACCAAATTAAACTACCTTTTTTGTGCTGTCTTTTTCCAATGCGTTTACAGGTCTTTTAGCAAAATTGGCGTTAAGTCATTGATCAGGTAAAATAGAAAAAGAAAAAGGAACAATGATTAAGTGAAACCTCTCTTAATTATGTTGTGTTCCACACTAAGAAACTCATTCCAATTCAGTGTTACCTTCATATGAGTTGAACTTGAGGATAGATCTGCAATTCATATTCTTAACCAGGACTTGGCAATTTAATCTGTTGATGTAGGGCTTACAAGAACAATCTACTCCTCACGATTTAAATTCTGTTCTTTTTTGAGCAGAAGAAAGTTGCTGAAGTGTCTTCAAACAGATCATTAGAAGGCTAAAATGCCACTTGAAACTGCTTATTTGATTTGACAAAGAGGTTTTACTACTGAACCTGAGAGTGGTTTGCTGATTTTACTCTGTTTTCTCATTCATTCAATGTTATACAGTACGCTTCCCCATCTTAATGACATGGTTATCACTTTTCTTCTTCTGATATCAAAACATAATGATCATCATTAACATGTTTTTTTCACATCAATCATGATAGCAATTTGGTATTAATATTTTATTTTCTCGCAAATATATATATATATATATGCAAGGATATCAAGCCAAAGATGTTGCAGCTTCCCCATCAATCATGATAGCAATTTGGCATCAATATTTTATTTTTGAGTTACACAAACACACACACACACACAGACATATATGTGTGTGTGTGTGTGTGTAAGGATATCAAACCAAAGATGTTGTTGCTTCCCCATAATTAGAGTTATTATTGCAGCTACCCCGAGAGATGTGTCACCTTAGGTTTCTCATATTTAAATAAGCATAAACTACGTATAACATTGTCAAAAACCAGTTTATGTTGTGTAGTTGCCAGCTTGTTGCTAACAAATAACAACTGCAACTATGGTTTCTGAGAAGAAGCAAAGCCTTTTGACACCATTGTTTTATCTTTCTACAAATCTCAACAGTTTCCAGCCCTCTTTAATCAAATCTTTTATGTACCTTCCCCTCACCTTGCAACAAGTCTAGTTGAATGGAAACACATTTTCTTTAATGGGTTATTCAAGCTACTCAACTCAATTTAACAAAGTCTTATCTCAATTATTTAAGGTCGGTTGATCATTCAAGCTTTTACGGTAGAGAAATAGAATGATTCATTTTAAATTTTGACGCACCTTTTTTTTTTTTTTTTTGTATGATACATAAAGCATCATTAAACTATTCTACTC
The DNA here is from genome assembly GCA_008638375.1 of Nyssa sinensis. Classification (NCBI taxonomy): domain Eukaryota; kingdom Viridiplantae; phylum Streptophyta; class Magnoliopsida; order Cornales; family Nyssaceae; genus Nyssa; species Nyssa sinensis. Next base: position 14,341,856 of record CM018032.1, on the reverse strand, counting down.
CCCAAAATTTGACAAATTAGTAATCAATAGAAAAAGAATTTTAAAAATGATGTCATTTACGAAAACCCCAAAATGATTTACCTAATCTGGCACAAATGGTGACATTGTTTCGCTGAACCTTGTCAAAAAGTGAAGATGATGATGATGATTATTATTAGTACTATTATGATTATTATTATATAATTGTTGCAGAAGATGTTAAAGCAGGACACAAAACATACTGGAAAAGTTTAACTTTGGCCTGCAATTCTGAGTCAGCTAAATTATCAGGGAAGAGTGAGAATATGTTGAACTTTTTTCATCACAAATTCACAACCAAGATAAAAGCTATGGACCCAAAAAGAGGGGATCATAAAGCTGGATTGATCAGCTGAATGAGACAACCCAACTATGGAATGGCCCCGCAGAAAAATGGAGCTGAGGTTTCCTCCAGTTAGTCCAGTGATCAATATATATATATATATATATATATATATATATATAGATAGATAGATAGATAAACAATTTTCTTGTAAGTGTATTTTTTAAAATTTATTTAGTAATTTATTTCTAGGAAAAGAAAACTATGGCTGCTTTTCTTTGTCTATTGGTGTGGCATACTGTAACTTGGCACAAGATGAACTAGAGAGAAGATGGACCTACCTTTTTCTTTTTTTCTCTTTTTTTTTTTTTTTTCAATCAATGGAAGGAAAATATTACAATATCCATTTTTACGAGCTTACTCAATTACATTATAAGGTCATAGGAGTTTTTCAAATTCTCGATCTCCTGAAAAAACCCACAAATTATCCAACAAAGCCAGAAGCCTAGCAAACATAGGCTTTGAAATAAAGCTCAATCAAGCGGATGGTTGGATGAGAAAATAAACCAGACTCCTCTCTAGTTGAGAAAGTGCGAGTAAAACTTATGACATTTTCTTAAAAAAACACACGAGTTATCAATCGGGTTAGTCTTAATTGACAGAATGAGCCTCCCTAACAGTAAAATTTTCCAAATGTGGAAACCTAATGTTAGCAAACTTAATAGCAATTGTGGCTGGGGCATTTGGATTATCATATGACTTTAGGGCCATCTAAATCAAGGACCCAGATTTTGGAATTGATGGGCCAATAATGAGAAATAATTTGTTGGTATAGGACCATTGGTCCCTACAGGGCGTTCATGAATCAGGGACCAATATTCCCACACCGGTCCCTACAGGGCGTTCATGGATCAGGGACCAATATTCCCACACCGACAAATTATTTCTTACTTGTAATGGACAACTGATCTTCTTTATTTTTAATGTCTTTGTATTGCTCATACACAAGTCTAAAATGGTGTCCCACAAGACGGACCATTTCTTCATAGGAAAATGCATAATGAAATGGGCAAATATGTTCACATTTAAGACTTTTTCACAGTACAGATCAAGATTCCTGGAAAATATAATACAAGAAAATTTGAATTAATTCTAAACCTAAGCTCTACCAAACTAATAATTCAATTATATGAGGTGGGAAATGGTTTGCAAATTACATGAAAACTTGGGATTTCTCAATTAGACATGGCTTCCTCTTGGATCTTACCCACCATTTCATGCACAGCAGTTGCTATTTCATTCACAGTGGTAAACTGACAATCATCCTCCACCTGTCTCAGAAAAAAAAAATTCACACCCATATTAATATAATGTTGTGACTGCTTTTTGAAATAATTTTATCGTTTTAGAGATAAGTATTATTTTTAATTTAAAATAAAAATTAATAAATTTTTTGGTTAAAGAAAGTAGTATATCAGTTTTTGATGATTAATTTATTTTTGTTCATGAGATAACTTAGTTCAAAAATTTTATGAGTTGTAAGTATAATAAATTAAACTTTGAAACCTCTAAATTTACTATATATATTTCAAAAACAAGGAGGTCACGAGACTAAAAATTCTTTATAAGTCATTTTCCTTTGGAGAAGTAAAAATGAACTGTAATAACTAACCTTAACGCTAAAAGAAGAGAGGACCATATGATCAACAGTGGTGACATTGAGATGGAGGATGGTGAGGCCGAGAGAGTGAAGCTCATTCACCATCTTTAAGAGCAATTTTGGCCGTCTTCTCGACAGTACCTTGATGTTGGCATGACTTTCTACCATTGTCACTTCAACGTCGGCAACGGCCGACTGCTTCTCAGCAATCGGCGGCCCGTGGGCGGCCGTCGAGTTGTTATGGCCGGTTGAACAAGTCGAGTATTGAGGGAAGATGAAGAAATCGGCGAAGAGAGAGGAGGAGTAATCGATGTGGGATCGTTGCTTGACTTGCTTGTTTGCTTCCAGGAACTGAAGAAGCTGTTCAAGCTCCTTCACGAAATTAATGGCGCCCCCTACGATTGATGCCTGGTCCCCCTGCCCACGATAAAAATACGAAACATCAATTATTGCAAAGAAAAGCTAAAGAATCTAAGGGAAATTATATTAGAAGAAAATGTAGATATCACAACTGTTTTGGTGCTTCAGGACAAATCCAAGCAGTTGATTTGACAGCTACACGTGAGAAGACGACAATATACAGCACAATCCTTAGTTCAACATACTCTGTATACTCGTCCCCACCTACCTAGTTTCGTACATACATATAGATACATGTAGCACAGATATGCGTGTATATATATATATATATATATATATATATATATAAATGTAAGATTATCCGTTATTCTAAAATTTTAAATTCTTAGAAACACTTTCCCTAGCTTGCAATTCGGTTTTTGCACTCCTGCGCACTCTTTCAGGTGAAAAATTGGCACATCAATATCCAGTGTAAGACAATTAACACACTAATGTAACAAAGTGTATAAATCTTGACGAATCAAAAAAAATTACTTGAATTCAAGACATGTTAGAGCCAAATCTCTCTTTATCATGTTCCAATAATGTATAATGATATATGTATATATATACATATATACTATAATAGAGAGAGGGGGGGAGGGAGGACCCTTTGAGCATAAGAAGGCGGCATCAAAGATCGGAGGACAGCGAGGTAGTTATTCATCTGTTTCCGTCGATTTCGTTCGACTGCAATGTGAGTCATCCGCTGATTCTCCATTTCTTCCTTGTTCTTGGAGCTCTTAGTGCGCCTCCTCTTTCGTCGGCCCGAGATGGGTACAGGAGCTGCCGGTGTAGCATAATCTCCGGCGAAGAAGCCGTCACCAGTGCAAACCTCGGGGGAAGAAGAATTAGTCTCCCACTCCTTCACGATATGCTCCATCGAAGGTGGAGAGTCCCAACATGCACTGTGTCGACCTTGCTCCATATTTTTGTCAAGAGTTTCAGACTTAACCTTCCCTTCTTCAAAGCCATAGCCATAAACCTCTACACCCCCCAGGGGGAAGAAATCTTTGCAGCCATAACTAAATGGATCTTGTTGGAAAACCACAGTTTCTAAGGCCATTCTCTCTCTCTCTCTCTCTCTCTCTCTCTCTCTCTCTCTCTCTCTCTCTCGGAGTAGCAGATATATTTTTATGGAATGAGCATAGAATAGAGGGGTATTTCCCCCTTATAAAGGCATCACTCTTAAGAATCAAAGTGTAAACTAGTTGCACCAATCACACATATCTACAGAACTTGCACGTGAGATTGTGTGTGGTGTGTGTGAGAGAGAATAACTTTTTTTGTTAATTTACTAGTAAATATTCTTTATAGAAAAATGATGGTATTATATGAAAACAATATAAGGGTGTGTACAATATACTTTGTTTATTTAATAAATTCGTCACATACATAATAATTTTATAATTTTAATTATATATTAGATTTAACGTAAACTCCACGGAATGGTTGGACCACTTGACCCATTCATGAAATAAATTTTTAAAAATTAATTACTATCTTGATTTCAACACAAGTGGTATACATTGACATCTTAATGAAGTTGTGATTAACGAGTATTGATTCTATGGGTTGATGAGACAGAGAGAATCCAGAAATATTACAGCTATCCTTGACAGACATTTTAACTTGTTGAGATAAAATGTCTTCTTGAAATTGTTAAGTCCAGAGTCTTCCCACAAGAGATAAATTTATGGTTGTTTGTTTCTATCGGTCATTACGGTGGTTTGAGGTGGTAAAGCTCTAGGGACTCGACAAATGGAGTGAGAGTGACTGTGTGTGTTTAGAGAGGAAGAGAGAGAGGGTGAAAGTACGTAGGAGAAAGGGAGAGAGAAGCAGAAAAACAGAGAGTCAGTGAGTGATGGCAGGGGAATCCATGTGACTGACCACACAAGTGAAGGCAGTCTGCAATCATCTACGATAAAGACTAACTCCCTTTCCAAGGACTGTCCTCTTTTGTGTTCAACACCAACATCTTCCTTTTCTCACCCTTTTTTATTATCGACCTTTTTATGCTAACCCCAATTTCGATAAAACATTCTCTCTCTTTCTGTCTCTCTCTCTCTATATATATATATATATATGTCAAAATAAATACGCACAAATATGCTTTGATGATTCTCTAGAAAGTGATAAAGAGACGAAGAACTATGGAGGGTCTTGAAGAAAATTTGTACAAATTATCTTGGAGTTTATGAAATTAAATTAATTTTTTTTGAAATTTTTGAAATTATATTAATTTTTTTTATTTTATAAAATAATATATAAATATTTTTTTCTGTCAATGTTTTTTTTAAAATGACAAAATTGTACATTTTATTTATTTATTTATACATTTTTTTAACTAATTTTGACCAATTTATTCTAACTTTTTTTTAACAAAAAATTATTTAAAAATAAATTTAAGGTTTCTATTAATATTTATTTGAAAAATAAAAAAGAATTTGGTTAAGATTTAAAAAATATGAAAAAAATAGTTTTATCATTTCGAAGAAAAAATTAATTCGTTGTATATCATTTTATAAAGTATTAAAAGTTAATGTAATTGTCATAAACTTCAAAAAATGTCAGAATAATTTATTAAAATATTACACTAGTAATATTTTAATTTCATTATTAACAAAGTTACAAATTTAATTTATGGTATGAAAAATGTTTCTCCACAGGTAAAAATTTGTACAAAATTATTATGGTAAGAGAGTAAATTTACCCTTTCAAGGTACAAAATACCACCAATTTTATGGTACGTATAACAAGCATAGGACCACTTGTTTGTTGGGTTCCATTCATATATCATTCAATATGAAATATATATATTTATATATATATATATATATATAAATCTTAGTACATGATTTGCAAAGTTGGATTCAAATGGGGTGATTGGGATATTGGATATAGAAATCGCTGTCAGATTGGATACGGCTATCTTCAAATTTAGCTTGAAATGATTTTTCTAAATCCACCATGAAATAAGACTAGACCTGATCTTTCCAGATCAAGCACGCAACAAAGAATTTGCAATTTTCATCTAATTTCTTTAAGCATTTTTTTATGAAAATAATTCAACTCTTTCATACACATATCCTAGTTCGAGTCTACACACACTTAATATTTAGAATATATTTTCTCCCTCCATGAATTGTTTATATCAAAAATAAAAAATAAAATTTACCTTATATATTACTATTATGCCATTTTCCGAAGCAGATTTAAAACATTTCAACTTAAAAGAAGCAGTTGATTTTTATTTTTCAAACGAGCTGATGTAAAACAAGTAAAGAAAAATTTAAGAAGTAATAAAATAAAAATAATTTTATTTGATATTAAATTATCTTATAATAATAATTTAAAATATTTTTGAAAAATAATTTCAATTAAGTCACACCAATATAAATATGTCCAAATCCCCAAATTCTGACAAGACAACTAAGCAAACATCTTCCTTTCTATTTAATTTTTAATTTTAGGCATAATTTTAATTTGCTCCAATTTTTTTTTTTTTTTAATTTTCTATTATTCACTGGTTTTAATAGAATTTGATTACTAACTCATTCGTTATTTACTGTCTCTATAAATCTGATGCGAATAACTTTTATTAATCAGTTTTCATTTATTAAGATTTCAGATTGTAGTCCTTTGTATGCTTGTATTTGTAATTGTTTCAATAATAAATAATAAATAATTAATTAATTAAAAAATTCTTAAAATTAATTTTCATCTTAACACCGTAAAAAGATATTACTAATTATACTAAAATGACATTCAAAATACATTTTAGAAAAAAATACTAAAAAATATATAAATAAAATTTTTAATCCTCAAAAAGAATAATATTTTATAAAGTAAAAATTTATATTTTAGACATTCTAGATAAATAAAAAAATGTTATATTTTTTTAAATTTAAGAATTTGTTGTATCTATTATTTAATATTTTAAAATATATATCTTAAAGATTATTTTAGTTTAATCAATAATATTTTTTAACGGTATTAAGATATAAGTTAATAATTAAATTTTTTTGTATTAATTTTTTTTTGAATTATTTAGATAAAAGAATATATCATAAATTTTTTTAAATTAAAATATTTATTTTAAAAAAATTTTAATATTTTTTCAAATAAATATTTAATGTGCTCAATTCCCATCACCAAAGAAAAATAATAATATATTTTTTTTATTCATTTCTCTGTCAGCTGCCTTTCTCCCATCAACCCAAAAACCCTTGACCTGGGAAAGGATCATCCAATTAAGCTAAACAAGATAGAAAGGCAGGCCAGTGAAGATTAACCACAAATTACCAACCAATGATCCGAATATAATTAATTAACGTCGTACTTAACTGGCAACATTTTGAAAGCATCATAATTATCATTACTTTAATAGATTTGATGTCAACAGTGTCTTTTAAAAAGAATCATTCAACTTGATTCTTCTTATTTCTTTATCGAAATTTATTATTCCATTTGAATTTTTTTTTTGTTTTTTTTGTCTTAGGAAAGCGTCTCTTTCGTAACTTGTTATCTTTATTTTTAACTATTATAAATATTCTCTTAAACAAGATTCCAACTCTAGGTACTGTAGCACATGACATATTGTACGAGAGCTTACTGAATAAATCTATATATATATATATATATATATATATATATATATATTCCAAAGACTAACCCAGCCAAGAAAGATATTAGGTATTGATTTGGAAATCTTTGATTTGAGTTTTGGAGCCAATTTTTCATACTTTAATTTACTAAGTTGGTAGAATGATTTTCAAGTGATTTAGCGAATCGTACTAAAAGCTTAATTGTGATATTTATTTTCAACCGTTACACTAATTCGAAATTTAATCTTTCAGACATTAACTCACTTAATTAGTAGAATGATTTTCAATTGACTTAGTGAATCGTACCAAAAGCTTGATTGTGAGATTCATTTCTGACCGTTGCTCTAATTCGAAATTTAACCTTCTTATGTGTTAAAAAATTGATCAATACGAGACCTATCAAATATAAACTTTCTTAATAGTCAGACTCCGAAAGAGTTATAATTATATATATATATATATATAATTATTTAGTTAGTTTCTGCGGTTTAAAATCATAATGATAAGAATTAATATCTAACATGTATCAAGAATTAATATCTCTAGAGTTTATATTGTATAAAACAAAAATATGACTATGCACAGTGTTACCTTTAGAAAGATCTTATTTATAATGTCACTTCAATACATAGTTTCAACTTTATTTATTTATTTATTTTAATTTTTTCTATCATTTCATGGTGACAGCTTCCATTTTGGCTTCAATAATTATATATGGAAACAAAAGGAATTATTTTTTCATTCTTATGGACCACCCAAGCCGGCAAACTTCTTGTATAAATCAATTTCAATCTCCAAATTAAATCAAGTATAGTTAATTTGAGTTCAAAATGGAAGATCTGGAAATGAAATGCCCAATTAGAAGTCAATTTTCTTAAGGAAAATCCTAAAGACACTGGATAGAGTTACCGTAATTTTCTACCGGATGACATGAAATCTAATATACCAATGTATTTTCTAATTTTTCAAAATTGTGTATGCACCGTTTCATTTGCCACATAATCTGGTGTAAAAAAAAATATGGCAGCTTAAACCGGTAAACGTAACAACAACACTCTTTTCTTAATAAGTTTCTTGGAACAACATCCCAAATTATAATGATTTTTTTTTTATTAAAAATGATATGATATTATAATTAATCAATCAACTCAACTTAATAGTATAATTATAATATTAGGTTCTGGACAGACAAACCACTGGATGAAAATAAAGCTCATATTTTCCTAATGAAAAGAATAAGGCTTGAATCCATGACCTCTCCCTAATAAAGAGAATATAATGATTAATTAGCCTAGCCCCGGTTGGTTCCAAATTATAATGAAATTAAAGATGTTTGATGAGAATTTCATGAGAAACAAGTTAAAAAACATTGGGTCCATTCAATTAGCTTAAATTTACATCATTTGCAATATTATCATTATAAGGTCAAGGCAAGGATGGAAGAGGACGGATTTTAGGGATCTACTTCTTGTTATTGCTGCATGAATTGGGAACACTAAACCCTCCAGTCCATATTAGGGTTTGTCTGTTTGTTAACCAACTTGACCCCTTTGAGGGTCCCTCAAGATCACAGCTAATATCTTTGGACGTGACCAAAAGCTGTGTACTAGCTTAATTCATATTGATTAATACATGACCTTGAAATAACGACTCTATTAATCTAGCTCCTATATATCTTAACATGTGCATTCTTGCGGAAAACACGCTTAATTGCTTAAGAGTTCACATTATCAACTGGTTCATACATGTGAATTTGGGTGCATATATAACAACTTGGAAATCTATAGATGATGGATATTTAATCCACTAAAATCCCCATTCTTTTGTTTGTTAAAAGACGTGGTATTCCAGCTTTCTCAGACAAATCCACTTCTTGCTCATGAGGTAGCCCAGAAATCCTATTAACCATAAGTGTGGTGGATTAAACTCGAAGCCTACGAATTTACGTTACATCCTTCAAGCTAACTCACCCATCAGCTGGGCTCTACTAAAATCTCCATTTGATCAATAATATAACTGTCATATTAGAAAGAGAAAAGTCAAAATATATATGGTTCAGTGTATCACTGAAATTAAAGCATGGTCATAGAGACGCTTCAACCATAAAGCTAACAAAGACATGATTTTAGGCCTCATTTACAAAGAAGGTCCACATTTTATTTATATTTATTGTATAGAAGTTTTAGGAAAATTATACAATTTTGTATTGACAATTTTTTTTCAAAAGATGTAATTATTTATACTAGTAGTTGTCAAGTCATATTGAGTCATGTGAATTATTTTTAGTCTTAAAGCAAAGATTTAAGAAGCTTCACAAGTACGATCAAGTTTGAAAAAGTGTTTAATTTAAAGTAATGTTGTCATGTAGATCATGCATTACACTTAAGCACTATACCTTAGAATTTTGTTTTAAGTTTAGATTAGGACTTTACAATGATTAAAATGACCTTTGGTATGATTTAGTTTTGATTATAGGCTGATTCTATCAATGAGAATTGTCAAAAACGTGTTTCTAAACTTATTTATATATTTTTAAGTCGCATACCAGATAAACAATAAGTTTTTCATTTGTCCATTTCAAACGAGAACATTATTTTGATTTTTGAAGAGATTTCAATAGCTTATACATCCAAACAGAGTCTCGTTCAAGCGCAATGGCCTTTCCCATCCGAACCCCGAGTCATTGGTTGCAATTTTTTATTCCATTTTGGGTTTAAGGTTTTTATGGTTGTGTTATAAATAGTGTTGGGTGGTTGTCATGAATTCACCCGGATTCTTGATAACCCGTTTGTTACTCGAGATGATCTAAAATATTTTTGACCCAATTTTGTTTTTGGGCATGTTTTTCTCTTATATACCCACTTATATGAGGGTATTATTTTTTAGGGTTTTGATAAAGGATATGAGAGTCGTCGTTGGGGGGAAAAGTGGTTTCAGGTTTTAAGAGTTTTTTGCTTTTGTAATCTCTTTGATACGCAATGAACTGAACATCGCTGTTCGTAGATGTAGGCATCTTTTCGAACCACATAAATCTTGTGTCTTCTATGTTCGTGTTGTTTATTTTTACTCGCTTGAGATCAATTTATTATTTGTTTAATCACTTTCGCACAACAAAGAGGACCTAGTTGCATATCACGGAACCCTAATATCTTGAAGCACATAGATACATTATGTGATTCTTAGATTCCCTTTTTTTATTTATACAGTGAGTTCTTTTGGAAAGGTCTCTATTCCGTGTGTTTTAAAGTTTATATAGCTAGTGTCAAGTAGTATATCTCATATAACAAGCTAAGCACGTACTCTTATTGCATGGGTTTTTGCACATTGTTGTAATGGTAATTCTATAGATTGTGGATGATGTTATGGCTGTAAAAGGTTAATTAAGAAGAAGCAGAAAATGAAAAGAAGATTCGACAAGTAGACTAGTGGTAATCCACTAGTTTATGACAAATTAGTTGTTTGGAATTTATCTTTATGGACTTGTACTTCATTATTGATTAGTAGATCTTTTATAACTGGTGAGTTTTTTTTTTCTTGTGAGAGTTTTCCATCTAAGATCTTCGTGCCTTATTTTATTTTCGTTGGCATGCTTGATTATCATTATATGCGTGAACTTGACATCTTAGTAATTTAATAAGTGGATTTCTTCAATTGTATTCCATCTTAAATATAATAAAGGTTATTTGAATCTGTCATGACCTAGATCTTAAGACCTAAGTGTGAGCTTAGTTAATTAAGTGTATTAAAGAAAATTAATAGGGCTTAACCATATCAAGTGTCCTTAGGTCCATTTGGGTAATTATTGATACCTTGGTTTAAGTTTTGGAAAGTCACCTTCTTTTCTCTTTTTATTTGCCTTTCAATAAACCTCAATTCAATTAATTTTTAGTTCTTTAAATGCTCTTAAATTTATACCCTTTTTATCTTATATTAACCATACTTAACTATTATAAGAATGGTGGTTCAACGTAGTACAGATTTGGCCTAAAAATAGTTTAATCAAGTAGACTAAACAAGTTGTTGTTACTAATTCACACTTATTTTCTCTCAATTGATCCCCTTTAAAATATGCTATTTGATCACCTCTAAGCATATTTTAAGTCTACAAGCCCACTAGTTTTACACCTTAGGAGAAGAGCCTCAAATAGTGTCCAAAAAAGGGAAGAAAGATCAAAATTGTCCAAGGTTTACACATGTGAACCGATCAGATCGGTCAGCCGATACCCATCAACCGGCTCTCAGGACCAATCAACCGGTCTGGCTTCTCTAAGAAAGAACACCGAGAGCATTATTTTTTCAGTAACCTTTATTCAAGTGTACATTAGGTGGTCCAATACCATCAACGTTACTACATATTCTAAGCTCATGTTTCATTGTTCATTTTAACATAACATATACATCATGTATAGATAGAATCATGCCTAAACTATAAGATTCTCCATGTCGTAATACGTATACACATACTAGTTCCAAAATTTGAAGTCATCTAACAAGCAATGGGTATGCACCAAACTTAGGTCCATACCAAAATTACAAGTTGTAACATATTGATTACACATGTCCTCTAACCCCTCAAACAATAAACCTTTCACCTCCAATAATTTATCATTAATTTGTTTGAAACTTCTCGTTAATTGCTTCAAACTTGATTAGTCATTCGCACCTTCAGTTCACCACCATCCATGATTCGTTGACCCACTATCTCTAACAATGTGCAAATCTCGTACAATGAAAGTCTTTACTCTAGCTCTTTTATGTGCTCTTACATGTACTCTATCAACACTAAGTATAAAAACTCTTAACCAAAAAGTTCACAACCTTGCAATAAGCTGACTATATGAATAAAAACTGAAACTAAAAATCTCTCAATCACTTTTCGTGCTTCAAAAGACTATGATTCTATCTTTGTACACCATAATACCTTTATTTATACTAAAAATGTTTTGATTAAATCCTAAACCTAGTTGGAGAAGGTTTAATATACAAATTTAGCATTTTGCAACCGAGCAGTGCAAAATTAAAGACATGTATTTTGACGGTACAGCCAATCCCATGCGAATGCAGTTGTCTATTCAGACGAAGTACCCCTCCTGTTCAAACAAAGAAGCTACTAAATTTTCATTTTATTTTACAAAAATTTTAACTTGTTTTCTCCAATAACTTACTATAAAATATCAAATAAATTTAAAAATGTCTCAATTATAATTCCCATAAGTAGATTTAGCATATAGTCACAACTAACTCATACTTAAGGTCATTTCAACCACGATAAAATTCAAATCTAAACTTAAACACAATTCTGAGACGTAGTGTCTAAATATAATACATGATATGTGTGAGAAAAATATATATTATGCAAGAAATCTCGATTTGATATAAAAACTAATGAGGGTAGTGTTTACCAAAAGTACAAAAAAAAATTATATCAAATTTTAATTAATTAAAAAATTATTTAATTAATAAGGAACACTAGTTTTAGTATTCTTATTAATCAAGATAAATTACTATCGAAGATATTCAATTGTTAAATTTCTAGAATCTTAAGTTTGTGTTAACATGATAATAATGATAATAAAAACATGCAACAACAAATATAGAGACACGAAGATTTTAAGTGAAAAACTCTCATGGGATATAAAACCTATCACAAGTTGCAAGAGGTCTATTAATCAATAAGAACACAGTACAAGTCTATAATGTTCTTACCGCTTAAGCGACTAACTTGCCACTTTTAATAGTTTATTGCTAGTCTATTTGAAACTTCTCGATGACTGCTTCAAACTTGATTAGCCTTTCGCACCTTCAGTTCAGCAACATCCATGACCCGTTGATTCACTACTTCCAGTAGTATGCAAATCTCATATAACGAAAGTCTGTACTCTAGCTAGCTCTTCTATATGCTCATACGTGTAGTATTTCAACATTAGGTATATATGTATATATATATATATAGAGAGAGAGAGAGAGAGAGAGAGAGAGAGAGAGAGAGAGAGAGAGAGACTCTCAACCGCTAGGTTCACAATCTTGCAATATCCTAACTATATGGAAAAAAAAAATTAAAGCTAAAGATCTCTCAATCACTTTCCGTGCTTCAAGAAGTTAGGGTTCTATCTATGTACACTACAATATCCTATATTTATACTAAAATTTTTGTGATTAAACCCTAGACCTAGTTGGAGAAATTTTAATGTATGAACTTAGCAATTTGCAACTGAGCAGCGTAAAATTAAGGATATGATAAAGCCAGTCTCATTCGGGCGCAGCTATCTGCTCAGACGAAGTACCCCTTACATTCAGATGGAGAAGTTATTGGAACTCCGGTTTGTTTTACGACAATTTTAACATGTTAATTTTCTCCATTAGCTTACTATAAAATACCCAAAATAAATATAGAAATATTCCAATTATAATTGTCATAAGTAGATGCATACTTAAGATCATTTCAACCATGAAAAAATTCAAATATAAACTTAAACACAATTCTAAGGTGTAAGTACCTAAATATAAAACATGATATGTATGAAAACATATATCTTGAATTGCTTACTTATTCAAATATTGTGGTAATTGTGAGACTTCTTAAGTCTTTATTTCATGACTAATAATAAATCACTTGACTCAACAAATACTGTCTAATAAATTGTCATTTTTTTCCTCTGAAAAATGCATTTGTTTGTTTGTGATTTGTGTAACAGAGGGAGGGCACACAGGTTTTCTTTTAAGTCTCCAGGAAACGAATGTTCAATAGATGATTTTAAAATCGTCCATTGAACAGACAGTTTTAAAAATATTTTTTTTAATAGTCTTTCTCCAAAACATTTTTAAAAGCATCTTCTTCTTCGGTGTTTTTAAAAACATAACTAGGGGAGATGTTTCTCTCTCTTAAAAATGGTCACGCTTTCAAAAAAACCTTATTTTAATAAGTAATATTGATTGATTTGAAGAAATTATTGAATAGTCCTGTTCCAATAATCCTAACGGTTAGATTATCAGTCACATATATATTTACAGTAACCTGATATGATACTGATGTAGCTATGCTTTTAACCTTTGAAACTATAGTCCCAATGGACCATCGAATAATTGCTCATTAATTTGACCCTAAAACAGTAAATAAGATATTTTTTTAACAATAATGCTAAGTTTATTTAAAAATTCTATCAAAAGTGTTTGTTTTCATAAGTTGGTATTGATTTTTTTTTTATAACTTGGTATCCGATCTTTAAGGTCAACTAATTCGAGGGATCAATCTTATCGTCCACTAGCGAGGAGTCTAATTAAAGTCGGAATAATGCCTCGTATAAACTGATACTGAATTTCAATCTAATAATTTCATAAAGATAAATACTTTTGATAAAATTTAAAAATAAAACTAACATTACTTATTTTTTATCCCTTGTCCTGCAGGCAACACTAAATGTATGAGGTGGACGATGTACAGGGCCACTCGATTTCTACGCACCATGTGTTACACTGCTATGGCTTATGTTTGTATCTGAATAGAGTCTAGAGAGAGAGAGAGTGAGTAGTGAGTGAGTGAGAGAAAGAAGATAAATTATTGAAAGGACTGGTTTAATGATCCTAATAATTAAATGATAAGGCATATATATATATATATATAATATTATTATATATATATATATTCTTTCATTTAATCATGAAGACTATACATGTAAGACTATATATCTTCTTGGTAACTGTAAATATAAATTCTCTCCATTTTCTGAAGTCACAAATAGTATGCAGATACCAAGAGAACGCAAAAGAATGCATGGTGTGCTGGTCACCTCCCGACAATTTTGCCACCATGAGTACATCATGGGAATTGTGTGTATTTGTTGAATTATGTGCTTTCAAACCAAAACCCACCAAAAAGTTCATTGAATTGGACATTCCATTGTCCAGACTTGAGAAAGACAGAGAGACCATACAGCTCTGTTTACTTTCTTTATTCAATATATAAATATATGGGTTGCATTCGGATTCAACCAGCTCAGTCGTGGATTACCATGCAAGCTGACTGCATGGGTTGGAAACTTTAGCATTTATATATCTACACTTATACAAACACTAACTGTACCAATATTGAAATTTACATTAATTACAGAAATTAACTTGTACCTTACATTCAATACCATAATATATGTATAGCTTTGTTTTTGCAATGTGACATACCCTAACCCTAGAGACTAGAGTACTAAATGTCTAACTTTTTATTTTAGACCTTTTTTCGTAGCTTGGCTGTGAAATTAGTAGCCAATTGTAACTTTGAAAAATTATTGAATAGTATCGAAGTGTTAATCCTGACCAATTAGAAATTGACGCGTACAATATGTTAACATTTTAAGAGATAAAAAAAAAAAAAAAAAAAAAACAATGTGTATACTTTGACAATAATAATTTCTGTCAACTTCACATAACTTCATGTGTCTTCCAATGCATCTTCTGTTCCTTTGTCATAACTCATCTAATAACTATAATCAGCCTAAGCAGGCTACAATGAGGAGTCGTCCCTCCTTAATACATGCTTAGTTTTTCTTAAACTCATACTCATCTGCTTAAAGTATTACTTAAAAGGAGAGTTTATAGTAACATGTGATATCATTGTTTTCATGAGTACGGAGGTTGAGCATATTTTCATATTATTATTATTTTTATACCAAAATTAGGTTTTATGTCTTTAAAATTGAAAAATTATCATATGATTAAGGAATAATGATCTCGATTAATCATGAACTATCATATATATATATATATATAATATGTTATATTTTTAAAAGATAAAAAAAATATTTTTATATACATTACAAGTTATAATTAGTTAAAACTATTATTCTAAAATCATATAATAATTTCTCCTTTAAACTTTGGCATAAGGTAACTTAGATATACAACATAGCCCACCAACTATTAACAAAAGAAGTAAAAGAGAGAAAAAAGGAGGAGAGGGATTTTTGAATGAACAAGATATTTTTTAACGATACTCTATCATGTATAATATAATTTATTATTTTTATCTAAATATAATATGTATAATTAAATATTATTAAAAAAATATATTATGACATCACATCTATTAGCAATTACTTTGAAAAAAAAAAGTGTTGATTTGACAGTGGACTGGGCATCATTTCACATGTTTGCGGATTTGACATATTGGACAGAGCATCAAATCTCTCATTGGGATGAAATTTATACACCAACCGATATGCAAAATTACCAATTTTGGAAAGGAATAAAAATGATTTTAGTATAAATGGCTCTTTAACTTTCAGTTTCTTACTATTTTGATGTTAAGTAACCTTTTAGTTCTTCTAATGCACAAACATGCACACCTGTAATATCTATATTTACGTATTGCATGCAGACTCTCCATGTGAGTGGGGCAAGCTTTTTCCTTTCTCTCTGTTTTTTCTTTTGGTTGAATTTTTACAGGTTAAGTGATTTTTTTTTAAGTTCTTTTGATACATTCTAAATATATTAACAACAAAGTTGGGAGTGATAAATCGACTATGAAGATGCACATGTAAAGCATTAATGAGTTTAAAAAGAAAATAAAGGAAAAGCATTCTTGATTGGTACAATATATACTTAGATGACTTCAAGAGCAGTGGCGGATTTACAGTGGGGCAAGTGGGCATCTATCCTCACTGAAATTTTGAAAACTTGTGAAGCTAGTTTGATATTATAGAAGTTTTCAAATTTTTTATTATTTCCCCTCGAAAAATCAATATTTTTAAATTTATCACTCTAAATTTGTTTCATGCATGATATTTAATTGGGCCCTCAAGCTAATTTTATTTAAAATAAATTTATGCTTATAGATAGAGATTGAAATTTAATTAATATGAGACCGATTTACTTATATGTAATAACCAAATATGATTATTTATTAAACTATATAAATATTAATCAATTATTAGTGATTATTTATGTAATAATCAAAATTAGTTTTATTTTTATAAATTCAAATCAAACATAAGCTTAGTGATTACTAACTTTTAGATGATCAAAACATAACGTATGAATACTTGAAATTAAATTATTTCTGATTAAGTTAGATGAAATTTTTTTGTTTCAAATTTTATATTTGTTGAAAGTCGTTGAAAGTCATATCATCTACAAAATTATAAGTCATCATAATTTCATGATCATACAACAAAAATGGGAATTGAAATGACACCTCTCTCTGGCATGATCCAATGGCACTTATTGGGCATATACACTATCAGAGATTAGTGAGGGCAATATATGGAGAGAAATCTTCAGGCTCTCTAACATTCAACAACTTTTTACCACTGTTTTAAAACTCGGACCGGACCAAACTAGCCGGTTGAACCGTCGATCGTTCCACAAAACGGTCCGGTTTAACCCATAAACCCGTTTTAAATTCAAAACCGTTCTAAAAATAGAAAACCGGTAAAATAGGACGGTCCGACCGTTGAACCGGTTGACCCAGTACTGGGTCAACCGGTTCTTAGCTGCAATTTTTTTTTTTTTTTGGTATATTCAAAATCTCAAATTTCATGCAATTTTTTGGCTGAATTTATTTTGGATTGTATTTAAAATTTTAAACCCTTGAAGTTCGAAACTCCAGTATTATATGTTTGTATCATGTGGTATTTTATTTTATTTTATGCATGATTATTAGTGTTTGTATCTTCTTTTTTCATGTAGTTGAAGAGTAAATTATTGGATTATGCTTGAATTGAATGTTAAAATGATTTTTGTTATGGTCATTGCAATTATGAAGTTTCAACTTTCAACATTATAATAAAGTATGTCTACTATACTTTTTTCATTTTTTTCTTGAAGTTTTATATATTAAGAAAATTCATATTTTGTAAATTTTTTTTATATAATTTATAGTAATTTTTGTATAATTTTTAAAATTTAAAATATTAATAATATGTATTATTAAAGTTATTAATTACATAATTATGACATCACGGTTTGATTCCAGTTGACCCGACGGTTGAACCAATAACTCGTAACCCGAACATTTTTTCGGTTCGATAAACAGGCTGAGTCTGAAAACATTACTTTCTACCCTGATCCACTACCTCTAATAGAGTTGTTTGGAAAGGTAGTTCTAATGGGCAATACTCTGCAACCTCTGTTTGGCAAGTAGTGAGAGGAAGACCTCCAAGTACAATAGAATAATATAATTTGGTTCAAACAACATTTTCCTTAGACATAGTTTTATTCCATGTATATGATTAAACTAGTTGGCTAGACTCCTCACTCTGGACAAACTATAGAAAATTGCATATTAATTATAGATTGATCGTGAAGATGATGAAGACTACCTGTTCTTTCTGTGCCTTTATTCCTCCCAAATATGGAACACAGTAATGGAATGCTACAATATTAGTAATCCCTTGGTAAATGTTATACTATTAAGGATCGTCGTGCACCAAAGTGACAATTCCATGACCATATGGTTAACAAATGGCTCTTGCTCCAACTACGTACTTATGCCAATTGGAAAAAAAAGGAACCAAAGGATCTTCAGAAAGTGTGCAATAGAGGCATCCTTCCTTAATCTTGAATTAAGGACATAGCACCATCCAAAATTTCATCGTCATAAATTTTTTTGGTGATAAAAGTAATAATTTGTTAAAAACAATATATCTATTAGCAACGATATCTACATTTTGTTGCCAATAATAATCTTTTTTGGCAACAAAAATAGAAAATTTGTTGCAAAAAGATACCTATTAACTACGAAATCGAAATTTCATTGTTACAAATTATATTTTTTGGCAACAAAAGTAGAAAATTTGTTGGGGAAAAATACCTATTGAAACCGAAATCCAAATCTTGTTGCTAAAAATTATATTTTTTGGCAACCAAAATAGAAAATTAATTGGAAAAAAAAATTACCAACACTCAAATTTCGTTGCCATAAATTATATTTTTTTAACAATGAAAGTCAAAAGTTTGTTACAAAAAAGATGTCTATTACCAACGACATCAAAATTTCGACGCTCTCAAATATATTGAGTCAAAAACAAATTGTTTTTTTGTTGGTAAAACATTAAAATACTGTTCACAACGAACGTATTTTCATTATAAAATAAATAATATTATCAACGAAACCATTTTCATTGAAAAACATTTCCTGTTACAAAATATATTGTTTTTGCCACAAATTATATTTTTGTCTGTAAAAGGCAACTTACTTTTACAAATGAAATTATTTCCATTACAAAAAAAAAAAAAAAATTTATCAGCAACAATTATTTTGTTGTAAAATATAAAATCTTTGAAAATTTATTTCTCAACTATGGAATAGTGATGATTTTTTAGTAACCAAATCAATTTCATTGACAAAGCTATGTAGAGTCTTTCTTTACCAAAAGTGTTCGTCGCTTAAAGTTTTTCTTTTGCAACACAAAATATTTCATTGCAAAAGTAAAAAAAAAAAATCATTGAAAAATATTTCCCGCCTTAAGGCAGGAAATCGTGAAAATTGGCGGATAGGATTTAGTGACACTTTGTTTGTGACAAAACTCAACTTGTTGGTAAAATATTTGATGACCCTTCGTTAGCAACAAAATGTTGATTTTCTCAGTAAATATTTATATTTGAGCAACGAATTTTTGTTTTCGTTAGTAAAGATTGATTACTAGCAACGAAATTTGTTTCATTGCTAAACTTTCGTCCCTAAAGCTACAATTTGTTGTAGTGACTCTCAACTATTACATTCATAGATGTGAAGATCTACAGGCATAAGTATGAAGCATTTGCTTCTCATGAAAAAGGAAACATAAACTTAAAGACATAATTTTGTGACTCTCAAACATAAACTTAAAGCTACAATTTGCTGTACTGACTCGGAACTATTAAATTCATATATGTGAAGGTCTATAGGCACAAGTGTGAAACATTTGCTTCTCATGAAAAAGAAAACATAAACTTAAAGACATAATGTAATCATGCGTATTTAAATAAATTAAATTTGAGTTTATTTATGTAACATGAAATCTTGAAGATTAAAGGAAAAGTTAATAATTTGAAAGAACACTTTTTTTACGATATCTTTCAAATTCAAAGTCAGGCTTAAAACAAATTGTGATTATTAAGCATGTCTCAAGTACAAGTTTTATATTTGAATATTTATCCCATGTCTACTCTACAACTTATATGAGAATTTTCATAAATAAGTGCAGCACGAAACCTAAATTTAGTTTTTAGTTGTTGAACCTTTATTTAGTTGTTAATTCATATGATTCCATTGAGTTGGAGAAGACATTGAGATGATCAAAAAGCTTGTGTTTCAATCTCATCGGGCAACGAGATCACCGCAAACGTTGCCACTATGACTGGGGATAGATCATTCGAGCCCCATCACTAACCTCCAATCTTGTGGCAGTATATTGAGGTTAATTCTCCTTCTCGAGAAATTATTGTATAATCCAAGACTAATAGTTTCAGTCAATTATTAATTGTCATGTATACAATATGTTAAATTTTTAAAAAAGAAAAGTAACTATTAAATAAATGGAAGTTCGGGATTGATTAAAACCAGTGATCAGATTAATATTTCGGGACTATACAATAATTTCTCGATGACCCCATAAAAAAATAGGTTACATGGTTGGTGCAGAAAATCAAAATGATTGCAGGAATTTTATTGCAACAAATGTATGCTTTAAGGCATGTAATACACTCTGTCCTAAAAATTGTATTTTTTTTTCCTACCAAATTTTGTATTAGTGTGCAAAAGGGTAAGTAACGACTCAAAAAAATTATTTGTCGAGACTTACAATCTATAATTGTGTTAGCTAATTCTATTTGAGAAAACTATTGAGTTATAATTAATTCTAATCTTTCTCCTAAAGCCTTATGATCATCTTGGCATTTCAAATGACATGAAAATCCTTCACACCAAAGATGGTTGCAATGATAGACAAGGTATATTTATTTAGATTTAATGAACTATGAATTTACACACACACACTTCATGCATATAAAAGAGATATAAAATGTGTTTTCAGGTTTAAATAAGCATTTTGTCTGCCTTGTTCGAACGTGCCTTAACTTCCTTCGAACGACCAAGACATTAAACACGAGTAAGGTTGGTCAAGGGATATCTTGGGCTTGGTCACTCTAACGATCAAACTAGAACCATTCTAATCTTTGTGCGTGGGGTCTCATTCGATATCTTGTTCAAACGACCAAATCAGTAAATTCCTTTCTCGTTTTATAAAAAGAGTTCGTTCGAATGACCAATGACTCGTTCGAACAACTATCGGAATTGTGCGAACTATTTCTAATTTTTTCATTGTTTCCTACCTGTTTTAACCTAGGACTATAAGTAGTCTCTAGCACAAAAATTTCAGCTCTTTTGGGCTGCTGCAATCTGCAATATTGTTTTTTCTTCTAGTTCCAAAATATTTTAATTAGGCAATTTCATCTTAACACACATTCATGGCCTATTGATTCCAGAACCCTACCATTCATTATTCTTCAACATTGGAGTACAAGTTACTGTGGATTTCAAGTTATGTGCAATTGGTAGAGTTCAAAGTTGTACGCAGATTTGCAACTGTGATTAAGATTTTTCGTTCGTGGATTCGAAGCGAACATCTACTTGAGGAGCGCTTGTGGATTCGAGTTTGAAAAGATTCAGTGCAAGAACTAGGCTTAAGAAACTAAGTCGTTGTCTCTACAATGTCTGTAATCATTGAAGCTTTTCTAGTAGATTCAATGCATCTGGGTCAGTAGTCCGAGATTTTTCAAAACAGATACAGTTGATCTATGATGGTTTTCTTGTCAAAAAAAATTGGTGTATTCATTCTTACTTTTATTATTGCTTTAATATTTGCATATCACTGATTTTTGGTTGCACGCACTAAAACCTAAATCTCATTAATTCAAGTAAAAATCTTAATCATTATTGATTGATAATATTTTACAAAAAATATTTTAAATTGTCACCTGTTCTATTCAACCCCCCCCCCCCCCCTCTCTCCCTCCCCCTCCAAGTCAATTCTTATTCAACTGAGATACACTTAGGGCCTTTCGTTTTCAAAAGAAATCATGATAATTTTTTAGTTAGAATCAAAAATAGGTAATTAATTAAATAAAAATATATATTAATTAACACGCGACTCGATTCATACCTAAGAGCAAGCAATAACTGCACCGCAAACACACGACAAGTGTGCGAAGTGTTAAATCTGCCATCTAAGCGTCACTATGCACAACCACACAACCCACAGCTCCAGCCCCGCCCCTACATATCGCGCGCGATGATGCTAACCATTTACTAAGAAGTAAAGGCTTCTATCACACAAGAGATAATATAATTTAAATTTTCTCTCCTTTTAAATATGGGACAAGTCACAATACACGAATAAGCTTCAAATCACTTCATTTAGTTTATTATTTTGAAAATCTCCGATAGACCAATTTATTCATAGTTTTTAACGAAAAAATGAATAAGGTCACATGTTCTAAATAGAGCATCATGACCCTGTAAATGTTGAAGAATTTAAAAAGTGTATTAAGTTAAGCCAAACCTAAACCTAATCAGTAATCATGACTTAATGTAACAAAATAGAAATATAAAAGAATCTGGAATTAATGGTTTAGTTGTTAGCGTTACAAATGGTCATACAATAAATAAGCACAGCAGACTGTAATACTCTTTATTCAATAATATTAGACTTACTTAAAAATTTTATTAAAAATGTTTATTTTCTTGATTTGTCAGTATTGTATTGACTGAATATTACATCATGATGTGATATAATATAATATTTAGTTAATACAACACTATCAACTTATAAAAATAAATATTTTTAATAAAATATAAAAATAAAACTAGCATTACTCTTCTTTATTTCACTTCAATTATTAACAATTTAGACCTAAATATTTTAGGATTGTTAATGTGCTACTCCAAGCATAGGAAGCTTTAGACAATGTCAATTCAGTTAGAGAGAGCCCGGGCCCACGACGAAGAAAACCGTGGCCGAGCAAAAACCGGCGTCAAACTAGCCTTTTCCCTGTGAAATGGGTACGGGGCCAAATGTTAAATTATTTATAGAAACGAGGCAAAAAGTATAAAATTTTAAATTATTTTCAGAAATACAGAAAGTACAATAGGAAGCATTGAAAAGTGATTATGATTAATTTCTGATAATTTGTCTCTCCCTCCACACACTCTAGCCTCTGGAGAATATTTCTTTAATCCAATTTATACTTTCTCTAATTATAATATACATTACTTTATAAATATTTCATATATTGATTTCAGACACCCCTAAGATTGAGGAGGATTCAATTCTGCCAACTGGAAGTCTTTTGTTTCTTTTGAAATGGGGAAGGTATTTTATGCGATAGATTCATTTCAAATGAAAAAGATATCCTAAATTCAATCAACATGTTTTTTTTTTTAATATATAATAATAAAAGAAAAAAATCAACTCACGTCAAATATGTAAAGAATTAGTATTTATACTACTTAAATAAAACTTTAATCCTAATACTTTTGACTATTATCGAATGTTCTAACTCTTTATATTAAACTTTGTCTCGATTAAGTATTAAGTAACATACAACCATTTTGGCCACTATATCATTCTTTTTATTTCTCTCTCCTGACGTATTTATTATTTAGTAACATATAATTTAGAGATGCAATTTAGGCGAGTCGGGTTCAGGTTGATTTATATTCAGACTTAACTCAAGTTTTAAAACAGTTAATTTGAGCCTCACCTGAACTCAACTTTGAACTCGAATAACCTAACCCGAGTCTGACCGGAATTAAAATTCATTAGTATCAGATTCAACCTGAATTTGACCCATGCCTGATTATTAGTTTTAATTTTTGAATTTTATTCACAATTTCTTCAATAAATTATTGTATTTTTTTCTATTTGATTATACATTAAAAGTTTCAATAATTTCTCTCAATTTCTTCCTATAAAAGAAACCAAAAACTGTTAAAATAATTCTTTCAACATAATTTAATTTTAAAAAAAATGTTAAAGGTTAATTAGTTTTTAAAATTATAAAAATATAAATAATAATTATTAAAAAAAATTTTACTAATCTAATGATAGATAATTAAAATATATAAAATATTAAATTCAAGCTCAAATTTTTAATGTCTTAATTCAAGACCAATCTTAATTTAGATTGTACTCAAACCAATTTTTAAATATAAAAAATAAAACACAAATCTTAAAAAAATCACGCGGGCTGAAATTGCTCCGCCCAAATTGCACCCTGATACAGCCATCTTGGCCACCATATCATTATTCTTTTTGTCAGTCTTTCTCTCACACAGTTGTTGGATGGCGCAAATAATGTAATATAAGGTCAAGTCAATATCCTAGTGGTACGATGCAGCTTCTTGCCATAATCAAACCGATACTAAAAAATAATTTTTATTTTTAAAAGAACTTATAATAACTTTTTTTTAAGATTTTTAACAATTATAACTCAAATCAAAGTAATCATAGTATAAAAGATAAAAACTTTTGCATCTCAGATAAATTAACTTACTTACAAAATACGATTCTAATTAGCTGAACCTAAAAAAAAAAATGATGTAATTTTCCTTTATTTTTATTTTTCATTATTTACCAATTCCATTGATTCTTATCTTTCATAATGCTATGTCTTACCTTTCTTTTTTTAATTCTATTCTTGTCAAATGAGACCTATCATTAGAGAGATAGTGGACCAAGTCACTTTCTTTTTTACATGACTTCTATTTGAGCTGTCAGGGTCAATGAATAATTTTTTAAGTAAAATAAACCAAATTACTCAACTTTGTGTTAGAGGCAATTATGTTTGAAAGTTTTGGATAGAAAACAAAAAAAAAAATTAAAATTCAAGAGAAAAGAAAAGAAAATATTTATATTTATATTTATATTCTTTTATAGTTTAGGAGAGAGAAGAAAAAAAAGTCATTATTTTTTATTTAAATGATCAATTGAGAAAGAAAAGAAATGAAAATATAAAAAATCATTTGACAATTATATTATTTTTTCTTCTTCTTCTTTTTTTTAATTTTTTTTATAAGCAAAGAAATTTCATTAATCAACCAGAGTAAAATAACTCAAGAAACATCAATAAAATAAAGAAGAAAGTATAAAAAAAGGGAGAATGTAGTGAGAGAACATTATCCAACCAGGTTTGTTCAATGAACCACACCAAATCATATGCAACACCTTCCCATATTTAAAACTTCCAAGGTTGGTATGATACCAATCACGAATAACTAAAGCTCAATGAATCTATAAGAAGCCCCCATACATAACAAATTCTCATCATTTTTCCAGACCACCCAACTCCTTGATTCTATTATACCATTTTTTTCTTTATGCTTAAAATTTTTTATTTTTTCATTTATAGATACTTTTGATATTTTAAAAAATTTATTAACTATTCTTTCTTCTTCTTTTTTCTAAATTTTTTCACTTTTGGAGAGATTAAAGGAGTGAGCCAAAATCCTCAAACTCTCTCTTCTATTCCCTCCTAACCTTTTCTTTTCTCTCCATTAAAAACTTCTGAATGAAAGATTTAACTGTTAGAGAATATAATAATAAAGTTATACCCTCTCTAACAACTTAAACTTTTAGATAAGTTGGTGGTTTAACATGGTATCAGAGCAGGCTAAAGGTCCTAAGTTCAAATCTCACCATCACCCAAAAAATATGAATTGACACGTATAAGCTCAAAGTGGCCACATGTGAAGGGGGCATGTTAAAGAAATCTCACCATCACCCAAAAAATTTGAATTGACACTTGTAGGCTCAAAGTGACTACACATGATATGACGTGTTATAGAATATAATAATAAAGTTACACTCTCTCTAACTACAACTCATCTACAGCTCTACATTCCTAAAATAGGAAGGAGCTAACATAGGAAAGAATCCCAATTACAGGGATTTGCAGCTAATATCTCGGTGATTCAACACTACCTCTCAAGTTGGTGCATAAATGTCATAGATGCACAACTTGCTTAAGAACTTTGGGAATACTCAGTTTGATACTGCTTTGGTGAGAATGTCAGTCAACTGGTCTTCTGATCGAATCATTGGTAGTTCCAAAATCTTCTCCTCCAATTGCTCTTTGATGAAAAATCTGTCAACCTCAACATATTTTGTTCGATCATGATGAACAAGATTATAAGCCATGTCATGTGCTGATTTATTATCACAATATAATTAAATTGGTTTATTTGGTGAATATCCCAAATCCTGTAGGAGAAACTTTAGTCATAATCCTTCACAGATGCCAAATGCCACTCCCCTAAGTTCAGCTTCTCCACTTGAGCGAGCAACAACATTCTTCTTCTTACTTCTCCATGTGACAAGATTGCCACCTACGAAGGTGAAGTATCTTGAAGTGAATCGCATATCATTCTTGTCTCCAGCCCAATCAGCATCAGTGTATACATCTATGGTTTGTTCCACTGTATTTTTAGAGAATAAAATTCCTTTTCTTGGAGTAGACTTTAGATACCTCAAAATGCGCATAACTGCATTCATGTGTTGTTCGTTAGGATTATGCATGAACTGACTGACAATGCTTAATGTATATGCAAAATCTGGTCTTGTGTGAGCTAAATACATCAACTTGCCAACGAGTCTTTGGTATCTCCCCTTGTCAATTGAACTTGATCACTCTTAATACATTATTTTAAGCCTTCTTCAACAGGTGTATCAGTTGGTTGACATGCTGACATTCCTGTTTCTTATAGTAGCTCTACGACATATTTCCTTTGGGATAAGTAAATGTCTTTACTTGATCATGACACTTCTATCCCCAAAAAATATTTTAAAGTACCTCAATTTTTCATTTCAAATTCCTTGGCCAAGTATGCTTGTAAAGCATTTCTTTCCTCTGGATCATTTCCTGTGACCACCATGTCATCTACATATACAATAAGGATAATGATCTTCCCTTGTTGCTTCTTCAGAAACAAAGTGTGGTGGTCTGAGTTGCTCTGTTGATATCCAAAGTTTTTCATAACTTTTGTAAATTGTCCAAACCAAGCCCTCGAAGATTGCTTCAACCCATACAGAAATTTCTTCAGTCTGCAAACCTTCCGATTATGTTTTTCTACTATCATAACCATCACCTAAAAAATATGAATTCACGCGTGTAGGCTCAAAGTGGCTACACGTGAGGGGGCGTGTTAGAGAAATCTCACTGTCACCCAAAAAAATGAATTGACACATGTAGGTTCAAAGTGGCCACACGTGAGGGGGCGTGTTAGAGAATATAATAAAGTTACACCCTCTCTAACAACTTAAACTTTTAGATGAGTTGATGGTTTAACATTAACTATCTATTCACTTTAATCTTTTATTCTCTCTCCAATTTTCTCAGCCAAACGAGTTGTAAATGTTATACTTTCAAAAGATAGTGGGGTATAACAATATGATCACAGCTAAATCCTAAACAGGCCCATTTGTTGAATGATCAATTGAGAGAGAAAAAAGAAAAGTATAAAAATAATTTGACAGTTATATCATTTTTTTTTTGTTTAGAATTTTTAATTCTTTTATTTATGGGTACTTACAATAATTTAAAAAATTTATTAACTACATATTCTTTTTTCTCCAAATTTCTCCACTTTTGGAGAGATTGGAAAACTAAGCTAAAATTCTCAAACTTTCTCTTCTATATTCTCTTAATCTTTTCTTTTTTTCTCCATTAAAAATTTTCAACCAAGAGATTTAACTATCTATCCATCCTAATATTTTCTTTTCTCTTTAATCCCCTCGGTCCGAACGAGCTGTAAATGTTATACCTCCAAAGGATAGTGTGGTATAATAATATGATAACAGCTAAATCCTAAACAGGCCCATTTTTTGGGCAGGTGACTACCATTTCATCAATCAACCTTTGTCTCGGCTTGCTTAGACCTAGCTAGGACAAATTGTTTTAAAAAAAAAAATTATAAAGGACATTTCTTTAATCATGATCAATTCCTCCCGTCCAACCAAATGAGATCAGTCTAATCCAATGCTTAAACTCAATCTCAGTCCACAAACGCGTCTTAGTTCACCTTCTTATGCTTTATTCCATGAACCTACGTACAAATCCTAATCATGGATATTTTCCAAGGTCTTTAACTTCAAATTAAGATCATCATGGGTTCTCCTAATCACATATTTTTATACACATAATATATTAATTCTTTTGGGCCCACAGATGAATGACTAATGACCCAATTTTGGACGGTTCATGCACATTGAACATGAGCTTAGCCAATTGACCCCTGTTGATCACCTTGTCAACTTTACTTGTTTATCAAAATCTTCCAATTTGTGTGATGTTAACCTGCTCTGACCTACTGCAAATTGGTTTCCTTTTTAATTCAATTCTAGATCATTCATTGCGGCCACTAATGATTTCAGCTATGGCATTTGCATGGAAAAAAAACCTTACTGCATAATAGGAATCATACATTTGTAACTCCATCTGCATGCTGTTATAGTATTTGTGAAGACTCAAAACTTCTTTTCAAAGTGGCACGCAGTAAGATTCGAAGTGATAGCATCTGTTTCAAGATGATTTTAAATTATTATTAGGTCATGACATTAGTATTTAAGCAATCGATGAATCTAAATCTTTGTTTTGTCCTTTTACCATTTGCAGCTGACAGTTGATGGAACCAGTTCTCATCTCTACTTTGATACTCCAATGAAGCCCTATGCTTAGCCCAAGTACCGCCCGAGGCTGAAATGGGCTAAGTTTGGACTCAACATATGGATGAATGGTTAAGCCTACAACTAGAGTTTTTCTAGCCTCCAAGAAACTCTCTCTCTCTCTCTCTCTCTCACACACACACACAATAATGTGCTCATGATTAAAGAGAGGTCCTGTGTAATCCTAACTAGAAATCATGGGATTAAAATAGGGTTTATCGCAATAGTAAGCAACAAATGGACAAATCACATCTCAAATTAGGGCCTATTTGTTGGCAAAATTGAGGGAGAAATTGCAGATATGACCGATCATTTTTGTACCACTCTAGATACTTCTGTTGAGAAATTGAGGGTGCGGCTTGCTACTTTTGCCCCCTCCATCGTCCCGTCAAACACCTCGATCTAGGTCCTGCATTAGCTTAACTAATTTGTGCTTGACACGTATTGTAACTTTTTTCTTGATTCAAA
This sequence comes from Nyssa sinensis, assembly GCA_008638375.1. NCBI lineage: Eukaryota > Viridiplantae > Streptophyta > Magnoliopsida > Cornales > Nyssaceae > Nyssa > Nyssa sinensis. Next base: position 14,312,732 of record CM018032.1, on the reverse strand, counting down.
CGGTCCGATTAGACTAAGTTTCTTGTTCACACATACATCTTAACGTAAAAATCTTAAATCATGGTGACAAATTTACTGCTTATTCCTAGAAAGTGACTAGAAGCTAGGGTAGGTTTTCATTCAAGATTGTGATTGATTTTACTAATATCAGCACTTAAACACTCTCATAAGATGAATGCATTAGTCCCTACCAATAATCCATTGTCAATAAAGGGCAGGAGAAGATTATGCATGCCTAGCTATAATCAGCCCCTTTTTGTCCGCCATTGTCCCCATTGAAGTAAACAATAAAAATAGAGTCTCTCTCTCTCTCTCTCTCTCTCTCTCTCTCTCTCTCTCTCTCTCTCTCTCTATATATATATATATGTATATATATATATATAATTTCAATTTTTGTCGGCCTGGCCAAACTTGGACTTGGGCCTAAACTATTCAACTCAAGCCCAGCTCTTAAATAATCTAGGCCTGGCCCTAATCTGGACAGCCCGTTACATAATTTTTTCCCATAATGAGTTATTTATCGAATAAAAAATTAGCTATGATTGCATGGTTATTCTTACAACATTACATGTTAATAGAATGAAGACAACTAGGAGTCTCTTAAATATGGGTCATATTCCAAGTGACTTGGTTGGCTTGTTTTTTTTTTTTTTTCTTCTTCATTACTATTTTCCAATGCTAAACGAGTGCTTGAATTTTCTTTCACTTTTCTTACTCGTTTTGCTTCATTTTTTATTTTATGATTTTGTTTTCTCGTATGCTTTAATATTCAAGTGAAAAAAAATAAATTTAGTGAACATTTTTCAAACACCTATTTATACACCCACTTTCTCTCTTTAGGTGCACTGGCGTGTGTATATATATATATATATATATATATATGCATGAGAGTAGCTAAAATATAATGATTGTATTAGGACACTTACCTTGATATTCTGGTAGCCTTACTTTCTCTCTCTCTTTCCTCCTCGTACATTATCTCACTTTTCACTTGCAATTCACTCTTGCTTGGATTAAGTTGCTCGCAACGGAAAACACCATATTTATAGCTCTCAAGGGGATGAGATCTTCAAACAAGGATGCGCCTACTTTGGTTCGGTTTCAGTGTCCAAATTTTTTTTTTTTTTTTTTGGTGGGCAAATAGAAATATAAGAAAGATCAAAAGAATATACAAGATCAAGAGGGCATACTCTCGAGTAAGTTATAAGGAAGGAAGGGCTTCTACAAACAGAAGATCTCCCGTCCTAAAGCTAAAACCATTTCATTTTGAAAATGCTAATCTTGACACTTCTCTCACAATATTTGCTTATGCTCTAATCACCATTACAAAAGTTTTTACTCTAGTGTGATTGAGTTTGGCACCGACTTTTTTTTTTGTTTTATTCTAATGTTTCACGTGGGTTGAGTTTGAATTATTGTTGGTTTCATAGTGCATGAATTTTCATGTGTCTAGTCTTGGACAATTTTGTTATATATGTGTCCAAGATTATTATTTTAGAATTACATAAAAAAATATCCTCCTAACATGTTTTGTTGTGTAAAATGTGGTGATATATTTTTATTTTTTAAAATTTTTATTTTAAGATTTTTATTTTTATCTACTTGGTGTATCTATTATTATCTACCTTAGGTGGAATGCTTCGGGACATAGAACGGTAGCAACTTCTTCTGTAGTAACGGTCATCCGGTGAGTAGTAGTGGCTTCTTCTGTATATCAATTTTCTTGTACAAAGGTACATAATTCAAATGGGCATTTTAAACTAAGAATCCTTTAATCTACTCCAATAGAGAAGAGGTTTGACATGGCCATGACTCAAACGCGCGGCACAGGCTGAGCCTATTATGTCATAGATATGAAGACAAGGCATTAGATTCGTTATTATCTAGTTCGCATGGAAACTTGTTTAGTGACTTTTTTAAGTTTAAATTAAAAAAATATATATGACATCTACTCTTTTATCTTTGAGTAATGTTATGCTGACATAATAATTCTATCAAAATGTTTACACAGCTGATGTGGCAGTATTGTATTGATTTTATATCACGTCATGATGTGGTATAAAACTAATACAATACTGATACATCAACTGTGTAAACACTTTTGATAAAAATTTTAAGTAAGCATAACATTATTGGTTATCTTTTACCCTTTATTTCTTTCTTCTCCTACCAAAAGCTTAGGCCATTTTTTTCAAACTTCTCTTTCTTTCTTTTCTTTTCTTTCTACATGTATTAAATGCATTGCTTACACACACACACACACACATATATATATATATATATACATACATATATATTATTCCTTTATAAATTCATTACACATATAAAATCTAAGTAGATATTTATCACATTGTTACATTATTTATTATTTAATATAGTATGTTTAGTATGCTTTTCGCATACTATTAGTTTTTTTTTTAATCATAATATTAATTTTATTTATTATTATTATTATGTTAATTTATTATTATTTTTACTATTTTATTATAAATTTTAATTATCATACTTTATGTATAGTCATAGGCTTAATTTTATTATCATTTAATATTTATTATAAATTTTTACCAATATTTATTAAACATATTCATTGGGTTAGTTTCCGCCAATTTATTTGGTCAATATTATTTTTATTAGATCTGACTTAATATTTATATATGTACCAAGAAAATATTTTGTAAAAATTTTGAATGTTACAGGTCAAGAATTCTTTGTCCGCAATTAAAGTTACTTCATTTCATCCACTCATTGGAGACATATTACTCAATACATTATAGCTACTTTGTACTTATTGGATTGTTGACAGTTTCTCGTGAAATCACAGAGAATTTGTTGTAATAGTTGGATAGGAACAATTTTGTTTTACTGAATTTGTAATAAGTTTTGATGGAATATTTATTTACATTTCATGTGTGTGCAATTAAGAAACTAAGAAATTCATAAAAGAAGAAAACTTAGAATAAATTAAAATTAAAATTTTTTGAAAAACTAAAAATCACAATAGGTAGAATAAGAAAAATATAGCCGCAAATGGGATCTCATTCTAAATTCCTTAGACAAAGTAATTGTAAATATAAAACTTACTATAAATGGTAAAAAAAATCTAATTAAAGACCTGAATGAAGGAATTTAGTCGAAATTTGGATTCGGTCAAAGCAAAGCAATAAGTTTTGTCCATCTAATTGTTTCGGGTCAGAAGAATAAGATCTCGATTCTCAAAAATATGACCTACTAATTCTACATAATACTTTTGTCGGGACTTGAAATATTTTCATTGCTCCAAAAAGTTATCAACAACTTATGTCACACAAGTTAAATTATTTGAAAAGTATTAGGATATTCATATTTAACTGAACTTAAATTTATTAAGAATTAATTATTGAAAGGTCCTTTAAAAAAAATGTTTAGGGGCTAAAGTTTAAGAAAAAACTTTGTATATTCGAAAGTTTCTCAATTTTTAAATTGATTGAGCCCAGATCCAATGTTTGCTGAGTATCATTACTTTTTTCTTAATTACAAATTTAACCCTACCTTTCCTTTCTATTTTTTCCGGATGGTGGAACTGTATGTTGACGTGAATAATAGAGAGAATCAGCCTCTGCTTAGCCGATCAACGACAAATCGAGCGTTCATCGTATAGTCCCCAAAAACCCTCCACGCTCGATGGGCTCTTCGTCCCCCCACTCAAAATGCTTCGCCTTCTTGCTTCCTGGTTCCTCAGTCAATTAGCCCATCATCACCAACATAAAATGCTTAAGCATATTTAAAGTATTTATGGTTTCGATTCAGGCCTGTTTAGCCAATTACCTCGGTACATGTTGAGAATGATCACTGCCATAACCATGATGAGTTTACCCAAACCTTCCAAAACCCATACAAAAACACACTATTTTATGTTTGCCTTTTGACATTATAATGAACAATATTACACAATACATGTCACTGATCAAGAATTCCATATTCGCATCTAAAGTTGCTTCATTTCATCCCCTCATTAGAGACCTATTACTCAAATATATTGTATATACATTTGGGTTGGACTTTTTGGGATTGTTGCCATTTTCTTGAAATTTCTCTGTTCGAGAAATTTTCTTTTGTTGATATTTTTTTTTTAGTTGTGTATTATTTTTTCTTTCTATTTTTTTTCTTTTATTAATTTTGGAGTATTACCACTTTCTTAAAAAACATAGATTATTTGATGTATTATTAAAAATATGTATAATATTTTTTTTTTGTTTAAGATGAACAAAAATTTCTTTATCTGAGAAATATTCTGTGTTGGTTTTTTTTTTTTAGTTGTGTATTCTTTTCTCTATTTAATTTTATTATTTTATCAATGTTAAAATATTACTACTTTTTTAAGGAACAAAAATTTTCGTTGCATTGTTAAAAATATGCGCAACGGTTTTTTTTTTTTTGTTTAAGAAATTTCTTAAATTTCTATGTCTGAGAAACATTTATTTGTTGCTATATTCTCTTAAGTTGTGTATTCTTTTTCTATCTATTTTTTTTTTTCTGTTTTATCAATGTTGAAGTATTATCGCTTTTTCAAATAATAAAGATTGTTCGATGTATTGTTAAAACATGTGTAATGATTTTTTTAAAAGAGTTTTTTCAAACCGAGAAACATTATCTAGACAAAATAAAATTTTTCATAGAAAAAAGAAAAATTTGTGTATATTTCTTTACAAAACAAAGAAATTTTACACAGAAAGTTATTTGTTCACATAACAAAGTTTGTTCCGTGGTCAGAGAATCTCAATTGAAAAAATAGAATTTTTTCGATAAAATTTTCTATAAGATATAAACCTTGTTTGATAAATCTTAATTTTTAGAGTTTAAATATATCATTTTTATAAATATTAAATTTATATATTGAAAGTTATTTAATTTTGAAACTTAAAAAATAAAAAGTGATACGTAACATTTGCTGGTAACAAGAAATTGAGAATTTTTGTTAATAAAATATTATAAATTTTTTGAATTAAAATATTTTGAATTAAACATTGTATTAATTAATCATTTTATGAGAAATTTATTATCCAATACGCCTTTATTAAAGCTTGGTTAATTAAATTGGTGAGTTTTTCACAGCAATTACGTAGATCACCACTCTATAACAAAGCACCCAACATTGGGTAAACTTTGTTGTAATTGATTGGACAGATAACCGGCTAGCCAAACCGGTTAGGAGTGTGTCACTCTCAACTAATTCCATGGACGGCTTGGTCCAGCGGTGGGTCCCTCAAAATTTCAAAATTTCGACTGTACAGGAAAACCTCCGCACCCAGAAATACACACACTGGATGATTGATTTTATTGACACTTTTTCTTCAACTTTCTGTAGTCTTAGGGTTTGGGAATAACCCTCGTTTCTGTAATTAGATTTTTGTTTTTTTTTGAAAGAGGGGGGGGGGGGGGGGACGATGTGAGTTGCTAATTTGTGCCCTCTCTTTCTTTTCTTTTTTTTTATAGATAAACCACACACGCAGGCACACACTTTACTCCTTACCTCTGTGTATATATATATTGATATATGTTTGTATGTGATGCTGCACATTTCGGCACGCACACCGTGACCCTGTTCCTTGCATGATATTGTCCACTTTGGGCTAACTGGCCGTAGGTCCGTCCCGCACGAGTTTGTTCTTTCTGGGCTTTTGCCTAGGAAAAGGCTTCATGCAAGGAAGAGGGAGGCCTGTGCTTATAAGCGACAAACAGTCCCGGCTCCTCACCGATGTGGGATGAAAGCGCCCACAACAGCTGCTCCCCCAGTCGTGGACTGGTTGGAGCATGAGAACGAGGCACGTGGCTCAACGTTCCCACAGACGGCGCCAAGCTGATGCTGCACATTTCGGCCCGCACACCGTGGCCCCGTTCCTTGCATGATATTGTCCGCTTTGGGCTAACGGGCCGTAGGTCCGTCCCGCACAGGTTTGTTCTTCCTGAGCTTTTGCCCAGGAAAAGGCCTCATGCAAGGGGGAGGGAGGCCTGTGCTTATAAGCGACAAGCAATCTCGGCTCCTCACCGATGTGGGATGAAAGCGCCCACAACAGTATGTGAGACACAAATCAAGCTGATACATCATACACGATAAACAAAGACAAACATGCAAATAAGGTGGTGGAACCACCCGTTCTTTACTCTTCTCTCAGTTTTCCCATCAATACACACACCGGATGATTTATTGACACTTTTTCTTCAACTTTCTCAATAGTCTTAACATTTCATTTGGATACGAGAGGAGAGTGTTAATTATGAGAGAAAAGAAGAAGAGAGGATATGAGAAGATAATTGTTTTTTTTATGTTTGAATAACTAAAAAAATGAAAAGAGAAGAAAGACTAATATCATATTTTCATCTTGTTTGAAAATAATAAAGGAAAGAAAAGAAATGAAATGAAATGATCCTATATTATTTTACTATTATATCTTTTTAAATTAAGTATACCAATAATTAGTAATTTAACTGTAGGTAAAATATGTTCCAATCTATTATAAGAATATACTTTAATAAAGTTTAATGACAGATTATTGCATGAGCAACCTACTCTTACTCGGTAATTTGGATGCCTTAAAATAGATGTATCATTTTTATTTTAACTTTTACAATTTTAAGAATAATATTAATATTATTAAAAATTTATTAAATTTTTGTTTCATTTCTTTTTATTTCTTTCCACTTTGAAGAGGTAAAAAAATTGTTTAAATGAGACTTAAACTCATCCTCTTCTCCCTCTATTTTTTTTTTTAATTTTTAAAATAAATATATCATATCTAATTCCTTTCCTTCCTGTTCCTTCCATCCAAACTGATGTAGGCAATAACCCTCGTTTCTGTAATTAGATTGCCGGGCATCCAAACTAGTGTCGGCAATAACCCTCGTTTCTGTAATTAGATTGCCGCCGCCGGGGGGGGGGGGGGGGGGTCTGATGAGAGTTGCTAATATATGCTCTCTCTTTCTTTTCTCTTTTTATAGATAAATCACACACACATGCAGACACTTTACTCCTTACCTGTGTGTATATATATATTGATATATGTTTGTATGGACGTGAGACACAAATCAAGCTGATACATCATACATGATAAACAAAGACAAACATGCAGATAAGGTGATGGAACCACCCGTTCTTTACTCCTCTCTCAGTTTTCCCATCACAAAGAATGCCTTTTCTAACATCTTTTCTCACCTTCGCTTACTTGACCAATCAGAAACCAAACCTTCCCAAACGAACACCCCAAATCTCCAAGCAAAGTCCCCCTTTCTTTCCCTCTCTCTTTCTATTTATGTTTCATTACGTGTGAACCCTTTTGCTTTCCCTTTCTTCCAATCTAGAATATCGTTCTTTTCTTCTATTATTAATTTTAACTCGTTTTATCTGTGTCTATGCTAGAGATTGTCTGAACAATTTAACAATGCAATCACAAAAGCAAATCACAAAGATCTTCAATTCTTTTAGGTTGTTTTCAAGGTTCTATTTGGAATTAATTCATTAATAAGAAAGGAATTACTACGATTCTTTCTTTCTCAAGTGAGGTTTTTGGAAGGGATTGAATAATTTCTCTTCTTTGTTGGGGGTTCTTATTCCTGGTGCAGATGGACACTATATCTTTGGTTTTTTGACATTATTGTGGCCTGCATTCCTCATGGAACTTGTTTTCTGTAAATGGGTATTTGCATTTCTACTGTGTTGTTGGCTCATCTTCTCTGTTGCATGCTCAGGTCTCTCTTGCTCCAATTTCTTAATTTCTTTAGTTGTCTTTGAAATTATGTATGTTTATGTTGTTAATAATTAGTAATTACTGGGAACCCACTTTGCTAAATTTTTTCTTTTCCTTTAAATTTTCTGATTTAAGTGGAGGGGTTACATGGGAATTCCAAAGTAAGAGGAGTGAACTTGGGTGGGTGGTTGGTAGTGGAAGGCTGGATTAAGCCTTCTTTGTTTGAAGACATTCCTACTGGAGACATGCTGGTGAGCTGCTTGTTTCCAAGTCTTTATTTTTCTTTTCATGATTTGGGATTCTTTTGGCGTTCCTGTAATGGATTTGGCTAACCTATTTGTGGTGATTGTAATGTAGGATGGGACAGAGGTCCAATTCAAATCAGTAACACTGCAGAAGTATGTGTCTGCAGATAATGGGGGAGGCATGAATGTTGCAGTGGATAGGGATATTCCTTCTTCATGGGAAACTTTCAGGGTGAGATACCTTAAACAAAAATTGCTCATGCTTGTCTTATAATCTTCTCTTGGCTGTTATGTGTATCTTCTATCTTGCCCAAACATTCTTTCTTTCTTTCTTCTTCTTTTTTTCCCCTTTTGTTAAATGGTTGATTCAGCTATCTGTTCAAACTTTTTTTTTCACTTTTTGGTATCTTTACTTTGATCAATGTATAAATGTTATAATTCACAATAATCAAAGCTTTTAATTAGAGAATCGGTTCCACATGATGCATTTCTTTAGCACATTGTGAGATGGAAATCTCGAGATGTTCGTGAATGATATATTTTTGTTTTATTGCAACAATGGTTGATTGAAGATTATAATCAAAATTGGTGTTCTACTAAGAAAAGGATTTGAAAGTCTACTCTTGGAAATTGCACACACAAAAATATCCACACATCCTCCTCCTCCTCTCTTCTTTTTTTTGTCTTGACCTGCAAAAACATCCTTACTCTGAAGCTAGCCTGGCCTACTGGAAAAATATGCTTTACTTGGCAAAGCTTTTACAATTATCCAAGTCATCGTGGTTTTGACACATAAAACAAGGATAGAATTAATTTTTATTAACATAGAAACTCATGAATTATAGAAACTCCCTTGAACCAATAAAATTGAAGCAATTCTTATGAAAATTGGGCAATAATTAATATATTGAGGTGATCCAGGGAATATCATGTGCACTTTCTTAAGCATCACAAATAAAGAGATCTTGCTTATGAAGATGCGAAGTTACCAATTTACAATATTAAGAAGATGGTGTTTTGTGCCCTCTATGGTGCTTTTGTTTATAATGAACCTTTACTTACCAAAAAATGACATCTAGCTTATGTTTGGTTTTGATTATTCAAATTGATTTTGATTATTATATAAATGATTTTAAAAATAATTAATTATGAGTTAAATGATTTCTTGAGAAGTCATGTTTGTTTAGTACATTATAAAAAAAAATAGTTCCTTTCAAATTTTATCTTTAAGTGTGTATCTTTGTAAAAAAAATAATCGGCTTAAAACTTGATCATGATTCAATTGGTTTATTGCTTTAGTGATTATAAATTAATCACTTCCATTTGGTTGACCCGAACCATATTTTTCAAACCAAAAAATGATTTAGTCTATTTTTTTTTATTAAATCAGCCAAAATAAACCAAACTAAACATATAGTTTATCAATAATTTCTTATTTTAGTGGTGGAAGGTTTTATGTGGTTGATCTTGTAGCGCTCATTATGATGCAAGGAAACTTGTGATTTCTGTTTTGACCTAATTGCAACATACTTGCGAATTTTAAATAATTGAAATATAATATGTTTTCTTTAGTAAGAGTCCATTAGAAGGAAAGGGGAAGAAAATTTTACTAGGGGAAAAGTGAAAGCAAGCCTGTCTCAAATTTTATTTGCAGCATATGATGCACAGAGTCATAAGTAAGGCAAAATAAGTGCAAAATTGCTGCACTGAATTTCTTGGGGGTCAATAATTCTAGTTCATGCATTATCCAAGATGCAATGGTAAAAGACTCGATACTTTCAAGCATGAGAATTTAATTTCAAGTCCGAGAGCCACTACTTTGTGAAAAAATAATCGTAAAGGTTATGTCTATCTCTAGTCTACCCAGGACCGGCTCTATACAATCGGAGGCCTAAAGCGATAAAGTGACAACTCTAAATTAATTCTTTTTTTAATATTAATATAATTTTTACTTTGTTTCCTATATATATTATATTTACTTTTGTTATATAAAATTTAATTGTTTTCCAACAAGAGAGATGTATATATTGAATGAAATTTTAATAATAGAGTTTTTACATAATTTTTTTTATCTAAATAAATAGTAATAAAAAATTAGAGTAAAATATGAATAAAACTCTACTAATAGAATTAATTGTTTTTTTTTTTTTTTATGGAGTCTTTATGGGACATTTTCGTAGAGTTAGATTTTTATTAACATTAGACTTCTAATTTGATTATGCTATAAATTCATAAAATTTGGGATCTTTTTGTAGAGTTAAACTTTTATTAACTTTAGATTTCTAATTTGATTATACTATAAATATATAAAATTTGGGGTTTTATCTTTAAGTGGGACTTAAAGCGATTGCTTTGTTGGCTTTATGGTTGAGCCGACACTGAGTCTACCCCTTCCAACACCCTACATAAGTGAGACCAATACGAGGTAATGACCTTTTTTTTTTTGCCATTTTCCAAGATTGAATGAGGCCCTTTGTTAATGGGCTAAGAAGTACGGATACGGATACGGACACGGGATACGGAAACGACACGACACGGATACGCAGACACGTTATTTCTCAAAAAAGTAGGACATGGACACGTTAGGGACATGTTGAATATATAAATTTTTTATGTTTTTTATATGATCGTATAATAAAAATCTAATGTTATTTCAATTAATATTGGCATAAAAACACACAAATTAAAAAAATATTATTGAGATATTAAAATAACAAAGCTATTAAATAAAAATTAAAGAATTTCTTCATTTAATCATCAACATCCATGATTCAAGTATTCGGACACATGACAGCGAACTGTCCGAGAGTGTCGGTGTTCGACACGTGTCCGACACAGACACATGAGCTAAAATAGAGTGTCCTTACTTCATAGATAATGGGCTACAATCACTTCTTGACATGATAGAACCCCGGAACCTTGTCCCAACTTTTTGGGGATTTACTTGGGTAAATTCCCCAAGTCATTTCTATCTAAGCTTTGTCACACATCTTAATGTCTCAGCTCTTCACAATCAAAGTAAATGAAAGGTGATTAAAGCATGTGCTGCAAATAAAAGGATGATATAAAATTGGTTTTTTGCAGGATATTTCATTGTTCAGTGATAAATTTGGCTTGCTTTGGAGGTATTTCTTTTTCCTTTTTTAATGTTATATTTCTCTATGTTGTGGAAGAGAGTGGTTATCAAACCAAATAAAGTGTTTTTTTCCTTTCTTTTTGTCCTATTATTTTTCTTTCTTTTTTCTGGAAGGGATTTTTATTTTTATTTTTATTTTTTTTGGGGGGTGGGGGGGTGTTCAATTAGACCTTCATATTTTGAGGTCCATATTTAAGTGTGTTTCTGCTAGTTGCATATATGCTGTTGTGATTTCTTCTTTGGCATTGGATATCCCATTATCTTTGCTTTGCTCATGAGCATGAGAATACCTGCATAAAATTTTACGTAGAAGTTTTGTACTGTCATTTATGTTTTTAACTGCACAAACACAATGACATCCACTCGTATGCACTCAACAGGATGTCATGAATTTGTGAGTTCTAGTGCAGTTTCATAAATAATAAACTCTTTCATATATGGAGGTTAGTTATCCCATTAAATTTCTTTTCCTGTAGTTATGGAGAATTTCTGATTCAGAATTCCAGTTCCGCACCTCTCAAGGACAATTTCTAACTTGTTATGGTAAAGGATGCTCTGTCACTGCAACAGCAGAATCACCATCGGCAATGGAAACATTTTATGTTGAAAGAAATTATAACAACAGAGTTCACATCAAACTAAAGAGCGGGACCTATCTGCAAGTATGATTTCTCATCCATTATACCTTCATAATTCAGCAAAGCTCTATGGTGCTGCTTGTATAGTTAAATTATGATCTAGTATCAGATTTAACATGGGTGCAGTATCGTTGCTGGTTAAAAGTGCCAGCTCAAACATTTTAAACAATCCAATTTTTCCAGCCTCTCTGTGGTTCAGTTCATGAATATCTCTGGTGCCCACAGTGACATAATTGGGTTCTGGACAGTTATTTGGCTAGGGGAGTTATTCGGTAACTTTTTGGGGAAATGAACTAATAAAAGTTAAGCAGGCAGTGGTAATGAAAGGATTTTATGAGAATTTTGAGAATAATTTTTGGAAAATGTGTGAAAAGAATTTGAATCTGGGAAAGCAAGTTTCACTTTCACACATTATGCAGTGATACAAGCTACCAATAATTATTCAAGATAATAATGGATGATTTATAATTGTTCATTAATATGTGTTTACATTGCTTCAAATGGACTGACTGGAAAAGCTATGCTTAATTTGGGACCACTTTAAACATTCAGGATAATATTGTCACCTGCTTCTGCATTGTGCACCACCTATACCACTAGTGAATCCAGTAAATATCACCCAGCTAGCATTGAGAATATCTCAAATGCCTACTTATTTAATGTAAAATATGAAACAATAAGACATGATACTGTTAATACTTTTCTTGTTTAGGCTTCAATTACAAACAAGCTCACTGCAGACTATCCAGGGATGCCAGGATGGGATGATAATGCTGCCACATTCGAAATGACAATTGTAGCTAATAACTTGCATGGAGATTACCAGCTTGCCACTGGATATGGACACGACAAGGCCAAAGAAGTTCTTAAGGTAACTTATTCTAAAAAGAGCTTCTTTCTTTCTTTGCTTCTTAATCAACATAATGGACAGGTCTCCACCCTCGACAAAAATACATAGAAAAGCTTTTGTTGCATTGATACAGGTAGAGGATTAGCTTTTGTTGCATTGATACAGGTAGAGGTATCTCAATCCAAACACAATCGAATTCAGAGAAAACAGAAATATTTTTCGGGAGCAAACTTATTATGAATGTATAATTTAATATATTATACTTCATATAAATACAACATTACCACGTGCTAGTGTAGTGATGGCAAGATCAAATCAATCCCATGTTTAGCCGTATATAAAACATATTTTTGCTGTAAGTAATTTTTTCTATTAAAATTATTTTGATTTTACAAACATTAAAGGACAGGTTTGTGGGAATGCAATGAGCAATCAACTCCTTCACCTTCATCAATTTAATGTATTTTTGCTTCCTCTAGTATTCTTATTTTACCCAATTTTTGTTTCTATTATTTTCCATGTAATTTAGCCTATTAAGGGTGGTATTTTGGGTATTTATTTATTTATTTCAACTTTTAGAAGAAAGATCTGTTCATACTCCCTCCTCCAGTTCAGCTCATTGTTTGTTTAACAATATACTAATTGGACATTGCAGAGGCACAGAAACAGCTTTATCACTGTAGAAGATTTCAATTTTTTGTACAGACATGGAATAAATACTGTGAGGATCCCTGTTGGCTGGTGGATAGCTTTTGATCCTAATCCTCCAGCTCCTTTTATTGGGGGATCTTTGGAAGCTCTGGATAATGCATTCTCATGGGCACAGTAGGTCTTGCTTTGATCTTTTCCTGAGTGGGTTTGCTTATCATTTTAAGTTAATGTTTCCTTTTAAAGCTCTACCTGAAAACTTTGCTGCAGAGCCTATAACATAAAGTGCATAATTGACCTTCACGCAGCTCCGGGCTCCCAAAATGGCATGGAACATAGTGCTAGTCAGGATGGTTCAACAGGCTGGCCCACGTCTCCAGATTACATCTCAAAAACATTGGATGTTATAGATTTTCTAGCTTCCAGGTACATGTCGACAATTCATTGGATGGTTAAGATTGACCACTTGGTATAGATGTAGCTGTTTGCATGTGCCTGATGCTCTCATTCAATAACCCAGAAAAACAGAGGACACAGAACCGAATCTTGTCATTTAAATCTGGTGTCCAAACACCCCCCTTGTCTTCAGATTCACTGGGATTACTCGTCTAAGAGGCACTCTTTTCCCAACTTCCATATGTCCACTGGCTGTCCTGGGGGGTGGCCAGGGGGGCCACCAGCTCCTCCAAAAACTTTGAAAAAAATAATTTTCTACTAAAATTTTAGTACAATTTAAAAATTGCCCCCTCAAAAATATTAATACTTCTATAATACCCCTGTTATATATATTTTTTGCCCCCCCAACACAACCTCTCGGTCTGCCATTGCATATCTCCTACCCCTTTGTCTTTGGCTAGCATCTACTGGCTATGACATTTCCATCAAGTTGAGCAGTAATCCCCAAAGTCACCAAATTGTTTATATAATTGGTGGCATTTCATGCTTGTTTTAACTCTTTTGAATCCACCACAGAAACCATTAATCTTATATATTTTTTGCTGCATTTGATGAGTTGTGTCCTCTCCCCTTCACCTCCTACTAGCAGATTTGGCTATGACATTTCCTTAAAGTTCATCAATCACCATCAAACCCACTATAATTCGTGTTACCTCTTTTGGATCCACCATTCAACCTGTTAATCTTATACTATGAAGCACGGACACTCTATTTTGGCTCACGTGTCTATGTCGGACACCGACACTCTCAACCACTTTCCAGACACGTGTCAGACACTTAACTCATGGATGTTGATAATTAAATGGAGAAGTCCTAATTTTTATTTAATGGTTTTGTTATTTTGATATCTTAATAATATATTTATGATTTATGTGTTTTTATACCAAATTTAACTGTAATCACAATAGGTTTTTATTATATAATCATTTAAAAAATTTAAAAAATTCATATACATTCAACGTATCCCTGACGTGTTTGTGTTCTACTTTTTTGAGAAATAACGTGTCTTCGTGTCCGTATTACGTCGAATCTGTGTCTCGTGTCCGTATCTGTATCTGTGTTTCTAGATCTTATATATGGCTTGTTGCATTTGTGGCTTTTGAGTTCCTCTCCCTCTATCTGGAGGGTTTTCTTATTACATGATCTGTTTGAATGAAGATCTACGGAAGTCACCTAAGAAGATTTATGACCTGTTTGAACGAGGATCTGAGGAAGTCACCTAGGAAGATTTATATATTTTATTCAAACATTTCAGCTTTGTGGCTTCTGTAGTGAATCTTCCTACTCTTGTCAGTTAATGCACATGTGATTGGGCATTAGTGAAATTTCTATTTATTGAACATGATTTTTCATTTGCAGGTATGCCAAGCATCCAGCTTTGCTGGGGATTGAACTTCTAAATGAACCGTCTGATGCCACAGTTCCGCTGGATATCTTAGTTTCATATTACAAACAAGGCTACCAAACCGTTAGAAAACACTCATCTACAGCTTATGTGATAATTTGCCAAAGAATTGGCAATGCAGACCCATTGGAACTATATCAATCTAACATAGGCTCTGTAAACTTAGTGGTGGATTTGCATTACTACAATCTCTTTGATACTTTCTTTGTTAATATGAGCACTATAGAAAATATTGAATTCATTTACAAGAGCAGGGAAACCCAACTACAAGCTTTGAATAACGCAAATGGCCCGCTTGTTTTTATTGGTAAGTCAAGATGCCCCTGCTGTCTTTGGGAAAAGCTTTCTTCAAGGTTTCAAATTTCAGTTTTGATGCCAATATTGAATTCAGTCCTTTACTTATACAGTTGTTCAAATTTCTGGAACAAGCCTCTTTTAAATCCTAGTGGTTGCAGGGGAGTGGGTGAATGAATGGAGTGTGACAAACGGGTCGCAAATGGATTATCAAGAATTTGGGAGAGCCCAGTTAGAGGTTTACAATGCAGCCTCCTTCGGATGGACTTACTGGACACTCAAAAATGATAGGAAGCACTGGGATTTTGAATGGAATGTTCGGAACAATTATCTCCAACTGGGTAAAAGTCTAGTTGTATCTATTATCCCTTCGTGAAAATAAACACAAGTGCACACAAAAATCTAGGGGAAAAACATCCTCTGAGACTGTCGCGTGACCACCGTCGCATGCAGTGGTCATGTTTGTGATGTTAGTATTGATGTGGGGTCTACATGGGACCCACATCAATACAACATCATCCATGTGAGTCACACGGTGGGAGACCAACGGCCTCACAGGACTTTTTCCCTAAATCTAGGATGCCAATTCAGTTATTTAGCTACTTTATAGCCATGCCCATGTTTTAGTTTATTTCTCAGGTCTAAACAATATTTGAAATATATTTCATGCAGGTTATTCACCAGACATGCAAATATCAAACAGGGTAGTGTTGCTGGAATTGGCATGCAGCCTCTTCTTTCTGCATCACATATTGTGATAGATCACCTTGAAGACAAACCTCGAGTTGAAGAAAAAGCTAAAGATGGCTCTTCTTTGTTATTTGCTGCTCAACCATCACACTCAAATATTTTGCAAATTTGAAGGTGATGCAAAAAAATAATGCTTATTACAACAGGGAGTATACACCCAAAATGTGTAGGATGGTGTGCAAGCATTGAGGCTACATTATATTACACTCAATAATACAAAAATGGAAAATTTTCTCCTATCTTGTTTCTCTAGCAACCTGAGTTCAACATTTTTATCTAAAGCCATTTTTTATGCACCATAATGTAGAGTCTCTTAACAAGCTGCCCAATTGAAAAATACCCTATGAATAGCACAACCAAGAATCCGAAATATGACAGTGGCAGGGAGGTGAACCCCATTACTTCCCCAATTGGCGTGTATGGAATTGCAATTCCTATTGCAGAGGTGACGACTGTGGAACAAATCACTGGCCATGAGGCAACCTCCTGAATGAAGGGGATCTTTTCAGTCCGGATCAAGTGGATGATCAGAGTTTGCATGAGAAGTCCTTCAATAAACCAAGCAGAATGGAAGAATTTAAAATCTATAGGTAAGAGAGCTTCATAATAAAACCACAGGAACAAGAGGGTTGATATATCACAGAGAGAGCACACGGGACCATTCCATAATATGAACATGGCTATGCCTTTCAGTGACCATCTCTGTGGGATTTTCACATAGTCCTCTTCCATCTTGTCCCATGGAATTGCAATCTGACCCACACTGTATAAGAAGTTCTGTGTCAGAAGCTGTCTTGGAGTTAAGGGCTCAAATCCAAGAACCAGGGTTGCTATGAGTAGTGAAAGAATACTTCCTATATTGGCAATAACTGACATTTTAATGTACTTCATAGTGTTACCAAAAGTAATTCGACCCTGTTCAACCCCGGCAACAAGAACGTTAAGGTCTTTCTCGAGTAGGATAATGTCAGCAAAGTCTTTTGCAATTGAAGCCCCCTGAATCAACTGATATTCCCACATTGGCGGTGTCCAATGCAAGCGAGTCATTGATTCCATCTCCCAAGAAGCCCACAACATGGCCTCCCACTGTCTGCAAGGATTGCACTACTCGGAGTTTCTGAGTTGGGGTAAGCCGAGCCAATACTGTTGCTCTTTTAATAGTCTCATGGAAGGAGTCATTGTCTAGTAACTCAAGATCAGGTCCTGTAACAACATTAGCGGTTCTGATGCCAACTTCCTTGCAAATCCGTATAGCAAGGGGGAGAGAGTCACCTGTTAACACTTTCGCTTTTACTCCCTTGTCAGCCAACCGCCACAGAGCTTGCTTTGCAGAGTCCTTTGGCGGGTCAAAGAAGGATACAGTGCCAAGAAACACCATGTCTGATTCAACTGTTCCATCATAAGTGGTGCTTCCATCACCCATTTGCTGCAACATGAAAAATATAACTGCAATATAAGTACACACTGTAAGGCGCATGAATTCTTCTGTAATGGTTGCCCCACTCACTGACCTTGAATTGGTGTCAGGAAACAAACTATTCAATCCCACAAATGCAAGTGTCATCCCAATCACATCAACACATTTAACAGAAAATTGTCCATAACTCTCCAAGACTCAAACTTTGAATTTTCATAAAGATATTAAGATTATAAATTATCGAAACCTTTTTCTGTATGTAACAGATAAAATTTGCATACCTGACTCATACATTATAATCACTGTGTTGTATACATGGGCACTTTGGATGTGCTCTGGATCCTAAGGTGGTAAGATTCATTTAAAAAAACAAAAGAAGAAAAGAGAAAACCTCCATTGCTCTTGCCCAGCTCCTGTTCTCACTCATTCAAGCTACATTTTGAGCTCTCCAATGGACTCTAGTTAGTTCAAGATACAAAATCCTTGTGCCCATAATTCTCGTATATTGATCCGAGAGTAAAATCCAGAAATTTTTTCCTTAATTTGTGTAATTTAGACAATCAGTCGCTCCAAGCTTTCGACAGTGTTATTGTGAATATTTCAGGCATATTTTCAAGTATATACAATCAGACACACATAATCTGCCTACCAATTAGATACCCTGCATTTGTACACTATAAATTCAGATCACTTGAGAATCAAAGGATACCATTCTGTCCACTTTTCCATTGAATCATTCTATATGCTTTCTTTCTTTCTTTACTTTTTTTCACCCAACTAGCTCCTAACATATTGATTGCTTGAACCTTCATTTCTTTCAACAAAAAACAAATTATCATTTTAGGTGTAACATGCTTTCCTTTTACCAATTTTTATATTTTATTTTGATTCTCATATGTGGTTAGCCAAGTCAAAGTCACCTAATTAGTGAGCTTGAATGTTTGATTCTATGTTGCGATATTTTATTATTTATTCTGCACTCTTGGCTGACTGTTTTCAATCAGAACAAGCCACAATAATAAATAAATTTACATTGCATTAATCTCAGGAATGAGTGGTGGTACCCTGGAGGCTTCGGTTCCACTTGATGCTCATTTGGGAGCACAAAAAGAGAGAAAGAAAAGAGAAGTTGAAAACTTACAAAAACCATTACATATCCAATGTTTCCCTTCCCCGTCTTCTTGGTGACCAAATGAGACCTAATGTTTCTCAGTTTGCATTTAATGGAAAAAATTTAATGAAGTGTACCATATAAGAAGAAAAAAAAGTTTACTATTTGGTAAATTGCTGTCCGCTCCAAATTGAGTGTTTAATTCCAGGACCATATTACTTTAAATAGACATTGTTGAGCCACACAAATTGCAAGAATCAATTTAAAGCAACTAAAAACATGTTACTTGAACTATATAATAATTAGATTCTATGTGCTAGCCTAATAAACATTTTTGCAGAATAAATTTACAATTACAGAAATTACACCAAGAGAACAATAACAACTCCTTATCAATTGTGAAAAATGACAATGCAGAAATGATGCAAGAGATATAATCTCATAATAAATCATGTTATACAAACATCTATTGTTAAGTGTACAAATGTTATTTCCTAATCTTGAACAACAAAGAGTAAAACCAGAAAAGATGATATCATAGGGATTCATGATATATGGTGAAATTAGTGCAATTTGGGTTGTGTATTTCCCTTTTCTTTTTCTGTTAGCATTTATATGGTTGCATACCAAAATTGAAAAGATACTTCAGCTCAAGCCTATGAAAAATCTAAGTTGATGGAAAGATTGTTTAGGTTTAATTTGGTTCTCTTAAATAGTAAGGGCAAGGAAAAGAAAATGCTTAGAATTAATCTTCCCTAAGCATTTTTAATCATTTTAACTTCCTCACTTACTGCATCCAAGACTTTAATTAGGTTTTGGTCAGGAAGTTGAGACTTCGTAAGGAAAATCTAAAAAAGTGGAATAAGGAGGTGTTTGGGAATTCACTTATCAAAAAATAAATAAATAAAGGAGGTGTTTGGGAATTTTACAAGTCAAGGCTAGAATTTTGCAAGACATTAAGGTGTTAGATCATAAGGAACATATGGCTTCTTTCTCAGGGAAGAAAGAGCTAGGAAGGATGAGATGAAAGGGCAAATGGGGGGAGGTCTGCTATTAGAAGAAATTAGTTGGAGACAAAAATTGAGTGCTTTGTAGCTTAAGGAGGGAGACAGGAATATTAAATTATTTTCGTTGAATGCTCATCGGAGGTTTAATCACATTGGTAGTATCACCACATATGGGGTTAAATTGAAAGAGGAGGATGATGTAAAGCAAGGTATTGTGTGTTCTATAAGAGGCTTTATTCCTAGACTCGTACAAGAAGACCAATTTCAGATGCACTTCATTTTGATATATTAGTGGGGAAGAGAAGGATTGACTAGAAAGACCTTTTTCAAAAGAGAAAGTGATGGGAAGTTTGAAAAGTTATAACAGTAACAAGGCTTCAGGGCCAAATGGGCTTACTATAGCTTTTTACCAACATTATTGGCCGATGGTGAAAATGAATGTCATGACCGTGTTTTCTTGCTTTTCGACTTTTAAATGAAGCTTCAATACCTCCTCCATAGCTTTGGAGCCAAGGAAAGGGAGAATCATGGACTTTAAAGACTATAGATTAATTAGTTTGGTTCGAAGTGTTTATGAACTTTTGGCCAAAGTTTTATCATTAAGACTCTAAATAGCAATGAATAATATTGTGTCTAACTCCCAAAATCCTCTTGAAGGGGGAAGACAAATTCTAGATGCGGTGCTAATAGCTAGTGAATGTGTGGTCTCTTCACTTAGAAGGAAGTAGAAAGGGTTACTGTGCAAGTTAGGCATTGAGAAGATGTATAATCATGTGAATTATGGTTTCTTATTGTATTTGCCTAATAGGATAGCGTTAAATGGAAGATAAGGATGGAGATGGAGATATGTATATCATCAATTAGATTATCTGTTTTGGTGAATCTCTCGTCAGGTTGAGTTTTTTAGAATTCGAGAGGATTGAGGCAAGGAAACCCTTTACTCCACTATTGTTTACTTTAGGTATGGAGGCCTTGAGTAGGCTGTTAGGGCCAGCAGTTGAGGGGGATTACTTCAAAGCTTTGTGGTAGGAGATAGGAAGGAATGAATTTGGAGGTGTCACACTTGTTTACTGAAGATACCATTTCATTATCTTCTGTGGAACCAATGAGAAGTAGTTGAAATATTATTATCTGTCCTTTTGTGCTTTGAAGTAGTTTTAAGGCTGAGGATTAATTTGGAAAGACTCAGATTATTCCAGCTAGGAAAGTTGGGTCTATTGAGGATCTTGCTAAGAATCTGGGATGTAGAATGGGATCCCTTGCTTACTCGTATCTGGGACTGACTGCCTTAGGGTTCTTCTGAGGCCAAAGTTGAGCGTTTAGAATTCTATTATAAATTGTTTCTAAAAAAAAGACCTGTAGGATGGAAAAAAGCAATATCGCTCGAAGGGAGGAAAGATTTTTTTGATTAAATGTACTTTGGCCAGTCTCCCGACCTATTTTATGTCTTTGTTTATCATTCTAGCATTGGCTGAGAAGAGGTGCAATAAATTATAGAGGGTACTTTTTATGGGGTGGATAAGGGGATGAGGAGAAGATTCATCTAGCCGGGTGGAACAAAATGCACAAGCCGGTAAAAAGGGGTGGTTTGAGTATAGAAGAGCTAAGGGTGTTTAACCAAGCTCTTCTTGGAAAGTGGGTGGGGAAGTTTTGCATTAGAAAGGAACTCCTGGTGGAGGAGAGTAATTGTAGCGAAGTATACCTCTGTGAAGAATAGCTGTAATATTTTTTTGATTCTCTCTTTCTTATCAAGCGATAGAATCAATACCTATAAAAATAATTGTAGCGAAGTATGGTTGTAATTTGGGAGGTTGGGTGTCTAAGGAGGTAGAGGGTACATATAGGATAGGGCTATGGATAAGTTAAAGGGCTACAGGACTTCATTCAGCGTGTGGTGTTTGAGGCAGGTCAAGGTAACACTATTATATTCTAGTACGACATTTGATGGAGATTTTCCTCTTAGAGATAGGTTTTCTTAGATTTTTCAAAAATTTCTTTCGAGGAGGCTTTGGTGGCAGATTTTGTGTGGACCCCCAAGTTTAAAAGGGATTTTTAAGATTGGGAGTTGGATTCAGTAGTTGTGTGTTGCACTTTTGGAATTATTGAACAATCTAGGGTAAGCAATGAAAGGGAGGATGCTATTAGATAGTGGGTAGGGAAGGGAATTTCAGTGTCAAAGTTTTTATGAGTCTTTATCAATGGGAGAGGTGATGAATTTTCCTTGGGAAAGCATCTGGTGGACAAAGGCACCTCTCAAGGTAGCTTTTTTAATTAGTCAATAGCTTAGAATGCTATTTTGACTACTAATAATTTGACAAAAGAGGTTCAGTATGACTAATCATTATTGCATATGTAAGGAAGTTAAGGAGACAGTTAGCCATCATGCTTTTACATGGTGTTCTGGAAAGGGAGCTATGGCACCTTCTCTTCTCCTTGTTTGGTTGTGCTTGGGTTATGCCTAGGGTTAGTGTTGGAATTTTTTAGAGGGTGAAGAGGGGGTTGCAGGAAGAAGTTTGTTAGGTCTGAGATAGGGCTTTTGGGGTTGGGGTTGCAGGAAGAAGAGTTAGGAAGGTGTGAGATACGGATTCTCTATGCTTAGTTTGGTGTATATAGCAGAGGAGGACTAGGAGAACTTTTGAAGGGGAGGAGATAACCCCTGTTAGGCTTAACAAGTGTTTTTTTTTTAAAAAAAATCTTTATACTTTTGGGCTGTAGAGCAACTAGAGTTTGTCATTATATACTTAAGATTCTTTTGTCAATTTTTTGGATGACATGACTATGACCAACTGTTTTTGCAGAGAGGTATACTCCCCATATACAAGGTTCTGCCCCATTTTGATGCCTTTTATGAATTATATTTTACTTATCAAATATACACACATGAGCGCACACAATAAACTTGTAGGAAAAAAAAAAGGAATAAAAAAATTAATGTTTTCTTAAACTGAGCCTTCGAGCTCGAATGCAACTTGGGAACTGTAGAAAATTCAAACTCAGCTATAAGAACTTCAAAACTCATACTACAGAAATAAATGATTTGCAGTTTCAGTGGACATCACTGTGGAAATTTTCATAATTCACTTGGCAGTAATAATTGGGAAAAAAGAAAGAAAGAAAAAAATTAATATTTTTCCCGATTGTATACAAAATTAATAAAACTAGTGGAATGTGCAAATATGTGTAGACAAGGAGATGAAACAAGTAAGAAGAAATATGGGACGAGTCACAAAAGGAGATTCAGGTGCACCTTTTCGAGCTTTTTCATTGCTACTCCTAGAACCCGTAACCCATCATTGCTTAGTTCTTCTCCCATGTTTAATATCCTCTGATGGTCTTCTATGGAGAAAGTTGTCATTTTACCCACATCATGCTCAATAAAGCAACAAATTTTCATTACTTCTTCTAAAGCTCCTTTGGTTATCACAAATCTTTCAAGGAAGTGGCTGTTCTTATCTTTGGCATTCAACTTCCGTTTCCACAATAACAGATACCCTTCTTCGTGTGAAATCAAAAGGAATTTCATCTAATCTTACTCCACTTGGATGCCTGAAACCTGAATCCATTTGTATATACATATGCCA
This sequence comes from Nyssa sinensis, assembly GCA_008638375.1. Lineage (NCBI taxonomy): Eukaryota > Viridiplantae > Streptophyta > Magnoliopsida > Cornales > Nyssaceae > Nyssa > Nyssa sinensis. Next base: position 14,289,473 of record CM018032.1, on the reverse strand, counting down.
AAATTGCATTGTCCAAAGGATACTTCTGTTCAGTTTTGAAGTAAGCATTAAGGAAGGCAAAGTGTATGACCTTTACATTGGGTGAGCCCCAGCTATCAAGATAATTAACCATAATTGCACAGTTCATGGTAAGCGTACCAGTCTTGTCAATGCATAGGATATCCCTACAACAAAAGAGTAAAATAAATGAATATATAAAAAATAGGTGGTGTGAGGGGGAAAAAGTACAAATGGAGTAGTTAGATAGATTTAATGTGTAAGTTTCAATAAACTGAGAATATCTAGAACAGGGCAAAATGAACTAGGTAAGATAAGAAATAGTGAAATACCTTAGATAATATGTTTTGCTTAGTTTAGCATCGAAATTTAGATGTTTGCAATTTTTTAACTTATGGCTTCAAGCATGCATTAGTTGGACTTGAAGGCTCTACCAAAAACCGTGTCCCTTGTCTTGTTTATAATTGTGAATAGATGTCGTGTGTCTGAATTTCTACCTAAGCTCTCCCATATTATCATGAGGGTATTTTTAGTGATACATATTAGTATAATTTTGGGGTCATCAATTAATTTTATGTGAAATGTAATTTTGGGTTTTGAGAGTTGAGGCAAGCGAAGCTGTGTAAACCTATTCTACAACATGGAAACTTCACCTTTTGGGGGAGCAGAAGTGCACAACCAAATCTATAGACCATTTAATCTAATTTCTTTCATGCCCTTGTCTATATGCATTACTATCCTAGTTAGAATGTTTATTAAGGTAGTGGATTTTCTTTTCTTTTCTTTTGATAAGTATGAGGAACTGGATTTACATATAGTTTGTCAGGTTTTTTTGGGAAAAAGAAAAAAGAAAAAAACAAGGTCTTCCCATTTTACTATCAAAAAAATAGTTTCCTGCTCCACCATTTGACAGGTCCCATTTAGTAGAGTATAAAGATGTGGGCAGATTCGAATAAATTTCAACGACTGTTTGAACATTTTCTTTCCACTTCTACTTTTAACATTCTAAAGAGTTTCTACCACCCAAGAACTCATTTGAAACTAAAGGATGAAAATTTTAAATCAAGCTGATTTTAGCTCAACTTGATCTATCTACTTGGGCCCTTAGTGGGATATTGATGAACTATATACAATAAGAAACTAAATGTTGGTATAGTCATTGCCTCAAGTGTGAAGATACACTCAAGCAATTGCTTGAATTTATTTTGATAAAACCATGGGATTTTTTCTTTTAAGAAAAAGAAAGAAAGAAAGCCCAAAAAGAAGGAAAACAAAAAAAAAAAAAACAAAAACAAAAAATGACACCACCTCAAAAATCTGAATTGGCACACAACTGTAATGCCAATTGAGCAACTATTATTTGTGCATTTAGATATGCATCTAAAAGTTCATGAGGTAAATGTGCGCTTACATGGATCCCATGTCTCGTATAGGCAGTTAAGCTTTTGACTATGCATCTGTCTCTGGCCATAGCAAGTGCTCCTTTTGCAAGACTCGTGTTTGCAATGAGGGGAAGCATCTGAGGAGTGAGTGCACTAGCAACCGAGATTCCGAAAAGAATACTCTCACTCAGATAATGAGATGTAAAGTAATCAGTTAGGACTATAATGGTAACTACTACAAGCATAACACTGATAAGCACATAAGATATACGGCGAATGCCTTTCTCAAAGTCGTCTGGTGGTTTCCGCTTCCCTATAGTTGAAAACATGGTGCTCATGTAAGTGCTGGATCCAGTGGAAACAACTAAACCAGTTCCGCTACCCGATATCACGCTTGTTCCCTAAAATAAAATGTAAAACCCAAAATTTTGTCAGTATTTTACATGTTAGCAATCGAGGACAAGAAGCAAAATTTCAGATACCATTAAGTACAATTTATAGCTCATTTCAAAGAGCATGCAGAACAAGAGAAAGAACATACTTTCTTTTTCTTTTCTACAATAAATGAGACTATATTTGAAATACGAAAAATAGGATCAATACAAAAGTAATGATGTTGCATGACATTGCATATCATCATAGTTATGATGAAATTAAGCTACATTATTCTAGATATTGTGTAATATGAGACACAAGAGGCCAGTGTGTCCAGCTTATCTTCTGGGAAGTGGAATTTCAAAATTAAATGGAATTCATTTTTCATCATTTTGAAGAAGTAAATAGTTTTTGTCAACACGTACCAGTATATTGCACTGGCAGTGAAGGTGTAACCACAATTGGGGGTTTCTGACTACTATTCATGATCTGCTCTCTAAACTCATATTAGGGCTTTGGTTTACCTCTTACTGTTGTAAGCAGAGTTTGATTCTAATGAAAGGTGAAGCCCCTCCCCTGTGCCCCCCCCGCCCGAAAAAATAAAAAATAAAAAATCCGAATATTATTATCACACCCTGAGCCACTCTAGATTTTTGGTAGTTTTGACAAAGTTAAGGTTGTGAAAGTTATTATTTAGTTATTTACCTGGTCAAGAGGTTGGGAGGTTTCTGCTATGTTTAGATTGGATAGATTCCTTGTGTCTTCTGCTTGGGAGGAGCACTTCATAGGGGTAGCCCAAACTTATCTCCCTAGTTTGGTTATAGATCATTTCCCAATTTCACTGAACTGTGGGGTAGTGAGGAGGGACAAGAGTCCTTTTCGATTTGAAAATATGTGGCTGCAGGAGCAGGGATTCGAGGAGATGGTTGATGGAGGGATATGATATTAGAGGATCGCCAAGTTTTGTGCTAGCTAGGAAGCTAGAGATGCTTTAAGAAGATCTCAATAAATGGAACCAAGAAGTCTGCGGGATTCTTAAAGTAAAAAAATCCAGGCTTCTTCAAGACTTGAAGGAGTTGGATGAGAAAGAGCAGGACTCTCCACTTTTAGAAGAGGAAAGATGCAAATGTGACGAGTTAAGGGAGCTCTTGGTAGACTTTGGAAAGCAGAGGAGATCAACTGGTGTCAAGAAGATTAGGGCCATGTGGGTGAAGGAAGGCTACAATAACATTCGGTTTTTTCATCGATTAGCAATTGCTTATTGGAAAAAAAACAACATAAGTAGGGTGGTCATTGATGGGAGTGTTATGGAGGAGGAAGAGGTAAGAAGAGGCATCTCTCAGTTTTATGAGAAGCTCTATTCAAAATCACGTTATTGGTGCCCTTCCTTAGAGTATATGGCTTTTAAAGTTCTAAACTATGAAGTACGGACACTCTATTTTGGTTCATGTGTCCGTGTCGGATACGTGTCGGACACCGACACTCTCGAACACGTGTCCGGACATTTGAATCATGGATGTTGATGATTAAATGAAGAAGTTCTTAATTTTTTATTTAATAACTTTGTTATTTTAATATCTTAATAATATTTTAAAAAATTTGTGTGTTTTTTGTCAATTTTAATTGAAATAACATTAGGTTTTTTATTATATGGTCATATAAAAATATAAAAAAATTATATATATTCAACGTGTCCGTGTCCTATTTTTTTTAGAAATAAAGTGTCTGCGTGTCCGTGTCGTGTCGTATCTGTGTCCCGTGTCCTTATCCGTGCTTCTTAGGTTCTAAATGATGAGGATAGATGTGGGCTACAGAGAATAATCAATGAAACGGAGGTGGTGACAGCTCTTAGTTCTTGTGACCGAGACAAGGCGCCGGGACCAGATGGATTTTCTATAGCATTCTTCAAACATTGTTGGTGATCAAATGTTATGGCAATCTTTAATCAATTTTTTTTTGAGCATGGGGCTTTTGAAAAAAGCCTTAATGCTTTGTTCATTGCCTTGATGCCAAAGGAGGAGGGGGTTGAGAATATAAGGGACTTCAAGTCAATTAGTTTAGTGGGGAGTGTGTACAAGTTGTTGTCAAAGATTCTAGCTTTTTGGTTGAAGGATGAAGTTGATTTTAGAAAGCCAAAATTCTTTTATGGGAGGTAGACTGATCCTTATTGCAATCTTGATAGCCAACAAATATATTGAAGCAAGAAAGAAAAGTGTTGAAAATAGTGCGTAAATTGGATATAGAAAAGACTTAGACCATTTTGACTGGTGGTTTTTGTTGTTTATGATGGATAAGATGGATTTTTGGGTTTTGGTGGAGGAAGGCTCTCCCACAAGGTTTTTCAAAACTCGAGGGGTTTAAGAAATAGAGATCCTCTTTCGCCATTTCTCTTTGGCATTGTGATGGAAGCCTTTAGCAAACTTCCCTCCAAGGTTATGGAGGGCGGCTTGATTTAGGCTTTGTAGTGAGAAGTAGTGTAGGAATATAAGTATCTCCTCTTTTGTTTGTGGATGATGCTATCATCTTCGAAGGAGCGGATCAAACACTTCATTTTTTGCGATATGCACTACTAAATCTTGAGGTTGTGTCGATCTTATAATGGATAGGGGAAAAAGTGAAGGGATGTGGGGGAGTTGGAGGAGTTATCTTGGAATTTGGGCAAACTGGTTCCTTTCCTTCAGTCTATCTGAATTTTCCTTCAGGTGCTTCTTTTAAAGCCTCTTAAGTTTGAGATTAATGCCGAATAGATTTCAAAATAGGCTAGCAGGTTGGAATAAACAATCTCTCTCTAAGGAAGGAAAATTAACCTTAATTAAATGTACGTTTGATAGCCTGTCAACGTACTTTATATCGTCGTTAGCTATTTCGGCTGCCGTGAAAATAAGATTGGATAAGTTGCAAAATAACTTCTTGTGGGATGGTGAAAATGGGGAGACGAAGATTCACTTAATGAATTGGGATTGAGTCCCCCCCCCCCCGGGGCCAAGAGCAGGTTGGTTGGGGATTATAGAGATGAGAGTTAAATGGCTTTGGAGATTTAAAAGGAAGCCTACTTCTTGGTGGAGGGCGGTTTTGTTGCTAAGCTTGGTTGTGAGGAGGGGGTGAGTCTAAGGGGAAGGAGTCCTATGGGGTGGGCCTTTGGAAATCCATTAAGGAAGGTGCCGATGTTTTCTTTAGATATGCCAAGTTGGAGCTAGGTATTGGTGCTAGATTGAAGTTTTGGAAGGAGGTTTGGTGTGAAGATATAGCACTAAGGCCAAAGGGATAGGTTCCCTTGGTTGTTTAAAATTACTTCCAATCTAGACAGAACAGTAACTGATTATGTGTCCTATTCTAAGGATGGAGTTGTGTGGATCCCTGTTTTTAAGAGGGATTTTTTTGGACTAGGAGCTAGAGGAGTTAACAAGCTTCACAGAGATCCTTTACCATTTCCAGCCGGTGGAAGATAAAAATATTATCTTTCTTAGAGGTTAGAGAAAAAAGACAAGTTCTCTGTGAGATCGTTTAATTTGGCCTTGGTTCATAAAGGTGACTTCCAATTTCCTTGAAGGCTATTTGGCATAATAGAGCCCCTGTGAAGGTGGCGTTTTTTGTGTGGCTTAGGACCCAGTTTTGACTATGGAAAACTTATAGAAAAGGGGTCACTTGTGCAAGGAAGTGGTGGAGATTTCTAGCCACCTTTTCCTCTATTGTAGTGTTGTGAGGGATCTTTGGAGCATCCTTTTCTTGCTTTTGGTTGTTTCTGTTTAGTGATTGAGTTGTTCAAAGTTTGGAAACAAAGTCGTGTTTGGAAAAGTGCAACTACCTGGGATTTGACATCATTGTGTTTATTTTGGTGTCTTCTAGGAAGCAACGACACATTTGAGAGACCAGAGTGTCAGACACATGTCCAAATTGGACACGTGAAACTTGAGTTTCCGAATTTTTATTTATTTTTCAAAAAGTTGGACACGTTTCGAACACGATATGGTGAAGGAAGTAAGGAAGATGAGTACAAAAAAAAATAGTATAACATACAAAGAGTCAACCTCTTCTTCTTCTTCTCCTCTCTATGATGTCGATCACTCTGTCTTTCTCTCGATTGACTTCGATCTCTTGCGATAGTCAAACGCCTCTTCTGTTTTAATGACGACACCCCCACCCCCCAAAAGCTTCTTTTGACATGTCCCCAACTCTACCAATGCCCCCCCCCCCCCCCCCAAAAAAAAAAAAATCTCTTGACGTGTCCCCTCGGTATCAATTTTTTTAACAATTGTTATTACAATTTAAATTGGTTTAACCTATAAAAAAAATTAAATTATTTAATTTGTAATTTTTTTTAACTTTCATTATTAAAAAATTTACATTATATATCTTTGTACCCCCTTGATGGATTAAATAATAATAATGCTTTTTATATATTATATTTTTATTTTATGTATTTCATCTATATGCTTATTTTATATCACTAAATTAATTCAAAATAATTTGTATTTTGTATTAACTCTTCATAAATCAACATGATGAAACTTGTCATAAAATAAGTTTTTATTATTAATATTAATTTTAGATAGGTAGTCTTAAAATTGATTGAAATAATGTTATAATTGGATTACACGATCATATATATATATATATAATTTAGTGTGTCCCTAACGTCTCTGTGTCATATTTTTTGCAAAATCTCGTGTCGGCGTGTCTATGTCGTGTAGTATCTGTGTTCCATCTCCATGTCCGTGCTTCTTAGGGTGCCTTTTGACGTGAGAGAAATAGTTAAATTTGTGAGGGCATTGAAAAGCCTTCTTATAAATTAAAAAATGTTTGTGACAGCGAAGTTAAACTTCAAATAAAATAAAAATGGATAGTAGAAAAATCTATCAGAATTTTGAAATAGTTTTTATTAATTTTATTTAATTAAACACCAAGTTTAATTAATAAGGAACACAGATAAAATAACCTTCTTTAATATCCTAGGTTGAATTACAATCAAAGAAACCTCCTTGTTAGGTTACTGAGATTATGAATTCATGAAACACCAAACCAAACATAACAAATAAAGCATAATAAGAAAAATGCCACGATGTGCAGTAAGAAAATCCTCATGGGACATAAAAACTCACTCACTACAAAAGAACCCACTAATTAACCAAAATGACCATACTCAAATAACAAGCCTATCACAATCCTGTGGTTTACCACTAGTTTATTTGCAGAACTTCTTCTCATCCTCTGTCTATTCCTTTAATTAGTCTTCCACAACAGCATACTTCTACGATACTCAAATCTACCACTCCCACAATGTGCAATTCCCTGTGCAATGTATGCGCCGAACCCGCTATATGCCTCTACAGTTGACACTTAGGTATATAGACTTCAATAAACAAGCTATTGGCTGACCTTGCAATCAAGACTATAATTTTATGAAAAATATGAAGCAAAATATTTCTTAAATATTCACTGGTTTCAAAAGGCTAGGGTTCCTTACGTGAGACACAACATGATCTTATATATAATAATAAAAAACACAAAAATCCTAATCCAATTCGGCAAAAAAAATTTCACAACCAATCAAAAATCATTTGTCAACAACACATGTTTAGATGGGATTTCCGTTCGGACGACCCCTTGGCTCCATTCAAACGACCTGATTATACTAGAATTTAATGTGACACAATATTTCACAATTCCATTCGAACGGAGCTGAGCCGGATCCAAAAAATTAGCCTTTTGTTTTTATATTTTCATGCCATGTCAATTAAAAACGAGTTTATAATTAATTTTAATGACTTCAAGGGTCAAGACTAACTTATAATCAAAACTAATCTTCACCTAAGGTCATTGTAAACCTTTAAGTCTAGTTCTAAACTATTACAATCCTAAAGTCATGAGCCTAAAGTATAATGTATGATATACATGGTAACATTACTTTAGATTGCACACTTCTTCAGACTTGTTCTTTAAGTCTTCAACTACGTAATTCATATGACTCAACTAAACTTAACAATTAAATTGTATTAGGGTTTGTATGAGAGAGGAAAGAGAAGAGAGAAAATAATACTAAGTGTTGGTTGTGTATATTGTAAGGTGTACACATCACCAACTATTTATATTATGCAAAGGAAAACATGAAAATTACAATATTACCCTTACTGAGTAACAAAATAAGGAATAAAAATAGCCTAATAACAATAAAAACTTTAACACTCCCCTTCAAGCTGAAGCATATAGGTCAAATATGCCCAGCTTGGAACGCAAACTCTTGAAGGTAGACCGAGCCAAAGACTTGATAAAAATATCACTCAGCTGAGCACCAGATTGAACATAAAGAGTGACAATCTGCTTCCGCATGATTAGGTCTCGAATAAAGTGACAGCCAACCTTAATGTGTTTGGTCCGTTCATGAAATACTGGATTTCTAACAATGAAGATAGTTGCTTGGTTATCATAATACATTGACATAAGAGAAGACACATCAACACCTATATCACGAAGTAAAGAACTAACCCACAGCATCTCATAAGCAGTATAAGCCATAGCATGATATTCTGCCTCAGCACTAGAGCGTGCTACCACATTCTGTTTTTTATTGCGCCACGTAACAAGATTACCATCAATGAATGTGAAATATTCAGAAGTAGACCACCAATCATTGCGATTGCCTACCCAGTCAGCATCAGAAAATCCAACAACTGATAAATCAGATGATAACCTATGTATCAATCCCCTTCCTGGTGCTCCCTTGAGGTACCGAAGAATGCGACAAACAACCTCCCAATGAGGCTTACGAGGAGCATGCATAAACTGACTTACTACTCCCACAGCATAAGTAATATGTGGGCGTGTCACAATGAGATAAATTAAATTGCCTACTAACCTTCTATACCGCCTTGTATCCTCAAAAACTTCTCTATTATCAACATCTAATTTTACAGTGGAATCCATTAGAGTATCAATGGGACGAGCACCAAGAGTATCAATCTTAGAAAGGAAGTCCAAGACATACTTTCGCTGACACAAGCTTATGCCTTCCTCGGATCGAGCAACCTCAATTCCAAGAAAATAGCTAAGTAAACCCAAATCTTTGGTGTGGAACTGCTTATTCAAATGAAGCTTCAAACTAGCTATACCTGTTGAGTGACGTCAGCAGCCTGTGACTATGTCCTTCTTATCCTAATTATCTTTGTTGTGTTCTTGATTTGTTTGAGACCTAAGTGAATGCTCTGATACCAAGTTAAATTGTATTAGGGTTTGTATGAGAGAGGAAAGAGAAGAGAGAGAATAATACCAAGTGTTGGTTGTGTATATTGTAAGGTCTACAGATCACCAACTATTTATATTATGCAAAAGAAAACATGAAGATTACAATATTACCCTTACTTGAGTAACAAAATAAGCAATAAAAATAGCCTAATAACAATAAGAATTCTAACATTAACAAATACTAGTCAAAAGAATTATAACTTTTAGAAAAGAATTGTCAACATAAAAATTATAAAATGTTTCCTCACAATGTTTTTTTTCCCTCAAAACTCTATACTTTTGGATTTTAAAAGCATACTCATCTTTTGTTCATTCTTTTGTAGAGTTCTTGGAAGATTTAAGGTTTTAATTTTTCCCTCTCCCGTTTTGTACATGGATCCCTTTCAGGCGATTAATACAATTCTTACTTACGTATCCCGGAAAAGAAACTAACTGGTTAAGAAAGTCCTAATTTAGATCCAAGTACGAGATACCAGCGTCTCATACTTGGAGGATTTTTCATAACACATCAATGAAATTTGTTCATTTTGAATGCTGAAATTTATCTTTCAAAGAATTTCCTGTTTCTTTGAGGAGCCCTCTCTACTTACAAAAAACTGAAGTACCACTAATTCAGTTTCATGAGGCCAAAATAAATAAACAGATTGTTACCAAGTGTTTAGCCCTTCCAAAAGTTCAGACCCGAAGTGTTGATTCTTGCATGCCTTTCCAACGTGTCCATTTCTCCTATCATATTCTTGCACTTGTTTCGTCCAGCTCGATTCTCTTTGTGCATCTATTACTTACATATTAAGAATAGTTAAGTGCATGATACTTGCCTGGGTAAATTTTTTATAAATTGCATTCCACTCCATTCTCCAGTAGTTTGCAGGAATCCCCCAAATGGCATTCAATCCAAATTATCTGTTATTTTCATCAAGTTTTGCATTAAAGTTGACCTAAGCAGGCCTAACATGATTTATCATGCAGAAATTACTTAATTGCAAATTAATCACACATATTCAGGATAATATGAACAATTTCAAAAATCTGTGTAAAAGTCCAGGAATATTACTATTGTAATTGACAAAGTGTTGCTTTTTATTCACAATAATTTCTCAAATAAATAATCAAATTTCAAAATATTGTATGCAACAAATAATTCCTAAATTTTGCATGTGTCAGTTTTCTAGATAGGAATAGGATCACTGAAACACTGTCTATAGAACAAAATATGTAGCTTCAATATTACTTGTGAGTTACCACAAAGTGTTTGATAAGTGTTTTTGTGAGATTAATGGAATGTTATTACTTTTGAATGACCCTAAGTGTTTCTTTTTGTTTAATACTTTTTCAATAATACCCAACTTCCAAGATATGATGAGCAACATATAATTCTTAAGTACTGGGTGTTGCTTTTGCTACATGGGATTACCTCACATGCTCTGTTACTGGAGCTATAGTTTACACCACAAATAGGAAAGTGATAGGAATATTTAGATTTACCATGAAGCAAATATTCTTCAAATCTAGCAAAGGAGTACGCTGATCTTCTCTGACATCAGCTGTTTTCTCATCCGTTCCAGACTCCCCTGTTAATGAAGACTGACTGTTCAAGAAGCAGGATGTGGTCATGTAATCTATAATTGGCTATAGCAGGGAAAGAAAGAAAAAAAAGTGAGGGCATGAAAGAATTCACTAATCCTCATCTATTAAATGGAAAAGTGTACCAGGTGGCTACCTTACAACCAAATTTTTTGAAGTTAATAGCCTCACATCACCAGGGAAAAGGTCACCAGGTTCAAAAATGACAATGTCGCCAGGAACAACATCACTTTGATCAACTTGAACCAATAATTCTGTCTGGACAACTCTCCCTGCACACCTTTGAACTTTAACTGGGCATCTTAAAAATTCTGAAAGCTTCATGGCTGCTTTTGAACTGCTATATTCCTGAAAGGCACATGGAACATCAATAAGACCATGCCTGAGAAATTGAATGCCTTCTATCTCTGTCAGTGAACTAATTAAAAATACCTGGTAGAATCGGAGGGAGACACTTATAAAAACCAATACGAGCATGATACATCCATTAAGGTCCTCACCACTTATGTATGAAAGTGCTGACAAGACAATCAAAATGATATTGAAAGGATGAAATAAAGCATTCCAAAGAAGATGCCACCAGCTTGGGAAAGTATATTCAACAGGAAAATTAGGGCCATTTTCCCTCAATCTTTTCTCAGCTTCTGTGAAGCTCAAGCCTATGAAAAAGAAATGGGATGAGCATCTCATTATTCAAAAAGGACCTTGGGCTGGGGAGTGTAAATAATAAAATCTGTTCACGAATATTTTCACATAGAAGAGAGGCAAGGATCTTCTTCTTTTATTTCCCTTATTTTAGGAAGGTAAGGAATCCATAACCCTTCTTGCTTTTTCTAATAGAATACATAACACTGGAAGAAGTCAGGCCAAACCCCCCATCTATAGGAACAGGACAGCTTCTCTTCCAGAAAAAGAAAAACGAAATAAAAAGAGACATTCAACCAGTTACTCCTCACCTTAAGATAATTCACTTTATAGATGATTTCTAGTAATAATTGTGTATGTGAACATACAACTCATTCATACACCAGAGTTTATTATGTTTATTTTCTTAATTTTTTTCACTTTCTTTGTGTAGCAGGGGAAACTATAAATATAACCAAGACCAATTTAAAGCCTTCATCACTTTGAGAATTATCTCTTTCCATTTAGGAACTCTAAATTCTGGTTCAATAAGTACATCATAGTAGTTTTGATCTCCTACATGAATTGAAATGTCAAACACTGGAATTATCCTTTTGCTTTTCGGAAAAGAACTCACTTTTCTTTTCTTTTCTTTTTATTGTACATTATTCAAAGAATCTAAGGGTTGTTTACTGTATATATTGAGTTCCAGATTCTATGATTATGTAATACATACAGAATAAACATAAAAAAGGATTAGTGAAAAGAATTAAAAGTCATGAAATCAAGTAACTGAAAACACTCCAAAACTTCTGGGTGCAAGGATTCACTATCCTAACAGTGCATCAGTCTTTAAACAACATAGTTCCAGAAAATAATTGCCACAAAGAGTATTATGGCCAATTTATTTAGAACTAACAGTCCTGGATTCCCCATATCTTATCAAAGAAAAATCCCATAAAAGGAGAGGGCTATCCTGAGCCAGACCCAAGTGAGGATGATATTATGATTAATATAGATAATGGTGGAGAGTGCTAGCTATTGATTTCCCTTAGCAAGGTATTCAATATTAACTAAATGGTCAAACTAAACAGCTCAATTGGCGGAACTCTTATGTCGTGGCTGGGACTCCAAGGTTTTGCATTGCCAAAAAGTTGAAACTCTTTAAAGAAGATATCAAAAAATGGAATCACGAGGTGTTTGGTTCTATTCAGGAGAGGAAGCAGTCTCTGTTGCAAAAGCTTATGGATCTTGACAAGGAAGAACATCAGGGTCCTCTCACGAATGAGCAAAGGATAGAAAGAGATGGCCTAAAGGGTCAAATCGGTTAGGTTCTCAATCTGGAGGAAATTTCATGGGGACAGAAATCTCGTGCCATTTGGCTCAAGGAGGGTGACCGCAACACCAAATTTTTTCATAGAATCGCCTCTTCTCACTACAGAAACAATAAAATCTCCTCTATAGTTATTAATGACCAGGTCATCACCGAGGAGGAGCCTATCATAAGTGGAATTGCTGAGTACTACTCTAGTCTTTACACAGAGCCTTGCAGTTGGAGGCTCGGGGTGGAAGATATTATTCTAAATAGTCTGAACGGTGATGATTCCTTGAATTTGGAAACCCCTTTCTCGGAAGATGAAGTGGTAAGAGCTTTGGCGGCATGCAATGGAGATAAAGCTCCAGGCCTAGACGGGTTCACTATGGCCTTCTTCAAATCCTGCTGGGACGTGTTGAAAGAGGATGTTATGGCGGTCTTTGGGTACTTCCATAGGGAGGGGGGTTTTGAACGAAGTCTTAATACCTCTTTCATAGTCCTCATTCCTAAGAAGGAGAGAGCTAGTAGCATCAAGGACTTCCGCCCTATCAGTTTAGTGAGCAGTGTCTATAAGCTGATCGCTAAGGTTCTTTCCTTACGGCTTAAAAAGGTTATGGGCTCCATCATTTCTCCCAGCCAAAACGCTTTTGTGGAGGGTCGTCAAATCCTAGGCGCGACCCTTATAGCTAACGAATGCATCGATTCTAGGCTAAAACAAAAGACGAAAGGGCTGGTGTGCAAGCTGGATATTGAAAAAGCCTTCGACCATGTCAACTGGAGTTTCCTGATGGGTATGTTCCCCAAGATGGGCTTTGGGGTCAAATGGAGGAGATGGTTTCAGTCATGTATTTCCACAGTCTCGTTTTCAGTCCTTGTGAATGGCTCCCCCTCCGGGTTTTTTCGTTCTTCTAGGGGACTGAGACAGGGGGATCCCTTATCTCCCTTTCTCTTCGTGATTGCTACGGAGGTTTTGAGTTGCTTCATGTCCCGTGCTGAGGAAGTTGGTCTCATCAAAGGGTTCCAGGTGGGGGTCAGGGGGAATGGAGGTGCTTCCATTTCCCATCTTTTGTTTGCGGATGACACCATCATTTTCTGTGGCCCCTCAGTTCGTCAGCTTCGTTTTATCCGGTGCATTTTAGTGTGTTTTGAAGCGGTTTCAGGCCTGCGGATCAATCTTACCAAGAGTAGCATTTCTCCAGTAGGGCCAGTGCAGGATATGGACATGTTAGCTAGTGCTTTGGGTTGCAAGGTGGCCCATCTCCCTCTGGTTTACTTGGGTCTTCCATTGGGAGCCACGGCGAGATCTATTGGGGTATGGGATCCGGTGGTGAACAGGTTTCAAAGTAAGCTTGCAGGGTGGAAAGACCAACTCCTTTCAAAGGGAGGCAGGCTCACTCTGCTTAAAAGTTCCTTGGCGAATCTCCCCACTTATTTCATGTCCCTTTTCCCCGTTCCAAAGACAGTTAGCAGAAGATTGGAGAAGCTTCAGCGTGATTTCTTATGGGGCCATGATGATGGCCGTAGGAAGCTTCATCTAGTTGCTTGGGAGAAAATCAAGAAGCCTGTGTCTCTCGGCGGTTTAGGGGTGAAGGACTTAAGAATTTTCAATAAAGCCCTTCTTGGTAAATGGTTATGGAAATTTGGAGAGAGTGATAGGATGCTTTGGAAGGAGATAATTGTTTCCAAGTACGGGTGTGAAAATGGGGGGTGGTGTTCAGGAGAGGTGGAGGGCCCAAAGGGCTGTGGTCTTTAGGGTTACATTAGGGGCGACTGGTGGAGCTTCAAAGACAGATGTTGCTTTGTTATCGGGACAGGCACCAGGGTGAAATTCTGGGACGATGTTTGGATTGGGGATGAGGCGCTGAAGGTGAAATTTCCCGTGATATACAGTTTAGCCTGCGACAAGACGGCTTGGGTTAGTGAGTGTATGGAGAGTATTGGGAATCAGTTTACATGGTCTCCTCGTTTCAGGAGGGACTTTCATGACTGGGAACTTGAATAGGTGAGCTCTTTCCTCCGTCACATCAACAAGATCCGGGTTAGGGGTGGCATGGAGGATAAGAGGGTTTGGATGCCGGACAAGAAGTCCTTTTCTGTTAGCTCTTCTACAAGAGCATGTGCGACTTAGTAATCCCCCTTTTTCCTTGGAAGCTTATTTGGCACTCAAAAGCCCCTCTTAAAGCTTCTTTTTTTGTTTGGGAAGCTTCTTGGCACGCCATCTCCACTGCTGATAATTTGAAGAAAAGAGGTTTTTCGTTAGCCAGCAGATGCTATCTTTGTAAGAAGGATGAGGAAAGGGTGAATCATGTTCTCATCCACTGTCATCACTCTTGGAGCTGTTGGAATCTCGTTTTAGGGTTGTTTGGCTTCTCTTGGGCTATGCCAAGCTCTGTCAAAGATCTTATGTTGGCTTGGGCAGGGTGCAATCTTCCTAAAGAGACTAGGAAAATTTGGAGATTGGCTCCAATTTGTCTGTTGTGGTGCCTATGGAGAGAAAGAAACAATCGTGTTTTTGAAGACCGAGAGCTCTCAACTCCTTACTTTAAAGATTCCTTTTTGCGATTGTTATTTTTTTGGGTCAAAGAGGCCTTTCCTGTAAATGCCTTTTCTTTTGTAGATTTTTTGGGTTCTTTAAGAATAGATGTATGACAGATGTAATCTTTGGGGGTTTTTTGCCCTTGTTGTCCTTCTTGGACAACTATATATATAATTTCTTACTTATCAAAAAAAAAAAAACAGCTCAACATAGTACAAAACCAGGAAGCAAAATCTATCAGAAAATTTAATTGGTGCATATGTGCACAACTCTCTAGAATTTGCTTCTAATGAGAAAAAGTGTTACTCCATCTTGTTTAAATAAAATATTCTATATATCCGATACAGAAAATTTAATGAAGTGCCATCTTTGCATCTTACTAAAGTGTCTTGAGAAATGAAGCAATGCTGGAAGAATAACTGAGACCATCGAATTATCCACAAAAGATCCTTTGTTGTTGATTGAAGCTGATTTCTAGTGATTTTTGATATGGTTCTCTGCATTTCCACAGAAGAAACCATTCAGACTCAACATCAGATGCAACCCTCCCTTGATCAGTGGGAATGAAATAGAAGGGTATAGCATACATCCTTGTAGTGTATTTTCATTCAAGTTACAAATGGTTTATTAGTCTTCCAAAAATTAGGAAAATGTTTCTTCAGACTTTGACACTAAAACTAACTAGGACTGTTAGTTTATTAGGTTTAAAACTTGATCACGGATTTTGTCTGTTCTGTATGTTCTTACAAAACAAGAGGATGGCCAAAGTTATATTTATAAAGTTCTAATTTCTCTGACAATTTTTTTTTCATAGTTACAGGTATGCCATATAGGAACTGAGACTATTCGCCAGATCAAGTTTTGTGGCAGTTCAAAGCAAGCAAAAGTCTCTGAATGGATAAGATTTAATACATGGAAATGGCCCAGGACTGCTTCCAGTACTATGACGGCTATTCAAAATGATACTCCTACTGACTGTGTTCCAAATCAAGAGGTAAGTGACATGGTCTTTTGGAGCCTAACAAAAGATGGGAATTACTCATGTTACTCTGCTTGGCAGCACATAAGAGCTTCAAGGCCTAAAGTCGAATGGTATAGATTGATATGGCATAGTAAATCTGTCCCAAAATTCTCTTTTATTTTGTGGATGGTTTGCCAACAAGACCTAGCAACTAAAGATAGATTAATTAGACATGGAATGAGTTTGGATGATAAATGTGTAGTCTGTAATGATGAAAAGGAGAGCATCTCTCATCTGTTTTTTGAGTGCAATTTTTCCAACAGAATATGGAAAGCAGTTCTTGAAGATTGTCTAGTCCAAAGGAATCCTCAACAATGGTGTCCAGAACTTCAATGGTGTTTAAGTCAATGGAAGGGGAAAGCTTCTGATACCATGGTGAAGAAGATAGCCCTTGCTGCCACAGTGTACTATATCTGGGAAGAAAGAAATCAAAGGATATTACAGAAAAAGAACATGACAGGTTTTTTGGTAACAAGGAAGATCATTGATTCAATCTGCTATACGGCTGCTAGCTGGAGAAAGATCCCAAATTCTTATAGAACACGGTAACTACGACAGAGGCTGGGAATAACGGACAGAATCCATCTTTCATAAGCTGGTTGTAGTTAATTTTGGTTGCAGGTTATTCTTGGCTGCTGTAATTGGTTTGGATATGTGGTCTAGTTGAGTCCCTGTAGGTAGGGATGCTCTTGCACTGCTAATAGTTGGTTCCTTTTGTTTGTGTTGCCTTTTCAGGCTTGGTTTGGGGTGTTCCCCTGGTTTTGGTATAATAAAATCAATTACCAAAAACGTTTTACAATTTTTTCTACTTCTACGCCCAATTTTTGAAAAATTGGGCTCAATTCAAGAGGAACCCAGGACTCTCCAACACCAGGAAATGGAACTGAGAACCAGAAAACCAATTTCATTAATAGTCAACAGATAATTTCCTTATATACAAGAAACCCATTTACATCTATGAGAAAACCCCATGTTCAACTGACACCAATCACTAAACTACATACATGGTCACGAGTATGTTGGTCATATATACTAACACAGGTCTATATATCTATACTACATACATACAACCATTTTGCGGGTTGTAATTGCTCAAAATCTAACATATTTTCCTCTTCTGGACATTGCACTTTGTTTCTGTTCATCTGTATTGGAGGATGCTATGTGATTGATACAACTTTATTGGGCACACTTTCTCCAGTTTACTCCTATTATTGGTTTCCTTTTGTAAGGCTGTACTTGCATAACAATGCACAAAAAATGGATATCCAAAAACATGGAATGTCACTCATATTATGTTCTGTGTACTAATAAATATGAAGGTGTTGCCTTACTAGCTCATTCCAAGTTTTGATCAATCCTTCCATTAGTTGTTGGAGTGACTCATGGTTTGTTGAATTGTGACGGTCCGGAAACAAAATGATTATAGTGACATTCTAAAAAAGAAAAGAAAAAAAATATGAGACCTAGAAGATACATTATCTTCTGTGATGCCAAAAGTATCATCTCCAGATTGATTACTCCAGTCACGGCCTCCAACAGCTAGAATTTTGTCCTGACTTCAAATTTTATTTATTTATTCTCACACATATTGAATCTGGATCAAACTTCATTATGCACAGCCCTTCAAATTTGTATTCATTTTTTTTCCTTTTCAGGAAAAGAAAAGGGAATGCTAGGGTGGATGTGATGCGTCTCAAACCATGTTTTATTTGATTTTCTCAGAGATTAAGCCCGTCGAAATGAGGTTTGTTGGCTTCCTTCTTTGCAATTCATATGTAATTATATAATATATAAACTATAAAATAGTAGAAGAATTTTTTAGGGAAAATTTGTTTTGATGAGTTTGCTTATGTCTATTTATTTTAGTGGGACATCATGTCAAGTGGAGGTCCAGTACAATCCATTGCAAACTTGGCCAAAGGACAGGATCAGGGTAACGTTGTCACCATCCAAGTAAGTTCTCTCTCATAGAGAAGACACGGATTCAAAACGTTTCTTTTCTTCTCCTGTTTTCTATCCAACCAAACAGAGGACAAACTAGCGAACAATGTAAGAGGTAAGGAGTATTCAAGTAATGACTCTTTTTTCTTTTCATTGTCACTTTATTACCAAATAATGGAAAGAGAAACTATTTTCTTTTCTTTCTTTTCAACAAAACAGGAAAAAAAAAAAAAGCATATTCTTTTCTCTAAGAATGCCTCTTTCATCCTCTCCATATAGGGAAGTGTTAATACTTCTTCTTTTTAAATATATATATATATATATATATATATGCTAAATTGACAGACAATGGGTTTGAATTCTATCATCCGTATTATAGTGGACCATAAATGTTATACTTATTGTAAGCCTAAAAATTAACTGATGGACCCCTCATATCAATCATACAACCCTCTCCATGCCAATAATCCTCTCTTTATTTGATGTGATTTTCAACTGACCACAAAACTATTAAGGCCTGTTTGGTACACTAGAATTGGATTAGGAATAGAAAAGTCATTTTTTACTATCTTCTATTGTCTGTGTGCCTTTTGGATCAGAGTATTCATTCCCAATGGAATGGCAAATCCTACCAATTTGGGATCAGCCATCCAATATCTATATAGGGAAGCCAAAATAGGGGATCCAAATTCCATCATTTGACAAAGAATGATATTCTTTGATATGAAGGATGAAGGAAATTGGAGTATTTATACACGATCTTCCTTCTTTTTCCTTTTTTTTTTGAAAAAAAAATGTTGTTTAGTATATTGATTTCAATTTCTAGAAAATGAAAGAGGGAAAGATCAAAATCAAAAGAGGATATTTTTTCCAGGGATGGCAGTGGCACTAATCAGTCTTTTTTAAATGCCATGCATATTGCAGGGGTGAAGAATGGGGCATGGATACAAGTCAATATTGCTACAATGAAACAAAGCCAATATTTAAAGAGGGCTATTGGGGAAGTCTATCAAATCCAAAAATGATGCAAATAGTGGAGTATGCAATTAATGAATTGAAAACAAAAGGTTCGAAGGTAAAAATACTCAACATAACACAGCTCTCAGAATACATAAAAGAAGCACACCCATCTATCTACAGGAGGCAATGGTTGCCTGTAAAACAGGAGCAACTATCAAGCCCCAGGCCTTGTTTCTATGGTCTGGTAAGGTTTGTGCATGGTAATAGATGAATTTGATTTACACATTACTGGATTGGGTTTGTTGGGATGATTTTTATTTTAAACAAAGGGTTTCCATGATTTTGTATAATTACTAATTTAACGTGGTGTTGGAGGCAACAAGCATTCTCCTCTGTTTCACAAATCATATAAGCTTTTGAATGTTTAAGAGCAATCCACTTGCAGCTTTGTATGGTCACCCTTTTATCCTAGAGGTTTTGCTTGCTTGTGAGTTTTGAGTTTTTTTTTTTGCTCCAAGTAGTTTAGTTTTCTTTAAGCCCTCTAGAAAACCAAATATTGGACCTTAATATCTTGGCCCAAAAATAGGTCACATAGTAGCACAGAGCTGCTTATGCACGCTACTCGATTAAGTGTATTTTCATCATCACTGTTGCTCTGGAAATGGAATGATCCTTCAGCCCAAGGGCCTCCAACTTACTTGGCTGAACAACACTACATAAAACTTATTTTTGGTGGATAGACATAGACCATAGCAAATAGTGTGACGATGGATGATAGTAATTTTTCTTTTTCTCTTTTTTTTTTTTTTGTTCAATGGATAGGATACCAATTAATTGTAAAATTTACAGACTTTGGATTTCATTTTCCATTTGTTAATTGCCATGAAAATGATTCTTAAGATGTTGTTGATTTTCTATTTTTTTATAGAAAAAAGAAATTTTCGTGCAATGAATGAAATTGGAGAATAGTCATATACTAACTGTTTTGAACCACCTGGGACCAATGGTGTTAGAATTTATATTGTGGACAGATTGTTACAAAAAGAATATTGTGGATAGACCAGAGTATATGACTCCAGTCATATACCTACTGTTCATGCAATGGTGTTATTTTATGCACTCCAAAATATTAAAATTTATATTTCCAAAATAAAATGGTGTCATTTTTATTCAAGTGTATTCTCTATAAAATGGTATATGACCACAATTCAAGTGTATTTTAATCATCAATCTTGCTGAGGGAATGGAATGATCCATTTGAATTGCCTTCAAGTGTATTGATGATAAAAATACACTTGAATTGCCTCCAGTCATATACACCTACTGTTCATGCAATGGTGTTACTTTATATACTCCAAAATATTAAAATTTATATATCCAAAACAAATTTTAATACTTTGGAAATATGTTAAAATGTATTTTTGTAATAATCCATGCATAGCATGGGACTATGCTAGTTTCTTTATATACAAGAGACCCATTTACTTCTAAGAGAAAACCCCACATTCAACTGACACCAACCACTAAACTACACAAATAACTCTAAACTACCACTAACTGACCCACTAATTCTACACTTAGATTTAAATTTCAGATTGACACATGTACTGAACCACAAACAACAGAGAGGACTATGTAACATGAAGTAGTGATCTGTAATCGACAACAAAAGGCATTTCATCGAACATGTCATCAAGCTCAATTATTCTATAATAACTCATTTGAATTTCTGATCCCAACAGTATAACACTAAGGCTGTGCTCGGATGGGTGGCCCGTTTAGCCATTTTCAAGTTTGATGCTTTTGGGATAAATGGTTATTTGTTTGGACTTCTTGAAACGCCCGTTAAGGCATTTTTAAGACCAAAATGGGCGTTGCAATAAAAAAAGTAAAAAAAACTTCAAATACATCACTGCACCAATAAAGATACCAACAATCCTAAGAACCAATTAAAAGCATTTATAAGGTTTAAATTACACTCACCCCTTTCAGTTGATCTGACATACTCGAACACCATGTCTTTGTCCGATTGTGCCAACGTATATAACCAAGAATACACCTTCTCTTCTTCTTCCGTCCGTGATCCCCCATCAATTTTATCTACACATTACGAAGATATAACATAAACCCATCTCAAATTCAATCTAAAAAACCAAACTACAAATAAAAAAAAAATTATAGACAGACTAAAATAGAGTAAATTTAAGGCTTACTCCCAGACATGAGCCTTCGCAAAAGACCAAAAATCGAACTTCTGAATCCATTTTGTTGGGTGTTGGGTTTACTGACAAGATTTTCACGAACGGCACTAGAAGAAGCAGGGTTTTCGCGGTTGTTTGCAGTGAAAATTTTGAAAAATTTAGGTGTACCCATGAGTGCAGATGGTTGGTTGAAGAAAGATGAATGGTCAATGAGGGGCACATATGGGAAAGAATGCGGAAATAGGATAGCCACAGAGAGAGCATTGATAGGGTTTGAAGCTTTGAAAAATAATGTATAGAGAGAATTAAAGGAATGAAAAATGTTGAGGGCCTGTCTCTCTGTCCCGTCTCTGTCTCTCTCTAGTCTCATCCACCAGGTCATGCGACGGTTAGGTGCTGACGCTAAGGAGAGAGTAGTTCACAGAGTGACTTGGAGTACCGCGCTTGGCTTCTAGCCAACACCTGACCCAAAATAGATCCAATCATAAACCGTGACCAACTGGATTAATATATATATTTCGTCAGAATGGAGAAGAACTAAAAATAATTAAAAAAGAGAAAAAGAGGTAGATCGGTTAGAATAAAGACAGAAAATTATATTAAAATATAAAATAAATATTACTATTAAAATGATGTATATTGCTTGAAACTATTGTTATATGTATAAATATTGTATTAGCACGCAAATGAGTTTTTTTTGTCAAAAAATGGCTGCAATTGCTTGGAATTGTCAAAAAAGTGGATTTAAGAGCGGACCCATCCATCCTAACTACCACTTTGACTCCTAATAGAACATTTTTTTGGCCTCTAATAAAAGAGTCATCATTGGACACAAAATGAATCTAACCCATGAACAATCATCAATTGGATCTGTTGCTGCACTTTTCTGATCTTCCTCGTCTTTGTTCTTCGTTAATACGAGATATGCAAATAAAGGGGGTTAATAGGCCACTAGGATGGCTCCGGCAGTAGCCACTCCGGTGAGAGAATTAGTTGAGAGTTAATGAGAAAATACGGATTAGGAGATAGAAGATTGTATTTTTTTGACATGTACCTTGGATGTGGTAATTATAGGATGAATGTCTTCCAAAGTGGGTAGGATTTGGTGCGGTGAAATCTGGGATCCACTGTTATCCGGAGGTGGCAGTCCCATGATGGCCACCTGCCTCACTGTTCAACATTGCTACCTGTTTCACAGTCTCATCATTGTTACCAGCTTCACAGTCTCATCATTGTTACCTGCCTCACTATTCCCTGGTACCGCTTACCTCATCGTTCCGAGGTCGGTAGGTCAAGATGATGATGACGACAAGGTCGGTATGACCGAGGTCATTATCTTTGAGACTTAGTTCTCCCAAACGTGTTGTTCCGATGTCAGGTCAGTATAACCAGTTACTTCTTGTCTTGCACATAGCAAACCTAGACACGTGTCAAGTTCAGATCAGTCCGGTTATTTTTGGCGTATCAACTACTCCCCCCGAGCCTTAGTTCTGAGTATGCGTATAGAACTCATGTTGAGGTTTCTGAAGGGTCATGCGTATAACCATTAATGCTTCGTTTCGTATCCCGAGGGGACAACAACCATAATGGTATAACTGTCACGCGTAGTGTCGCTTCCGCAATTGAGATCATTTATTACTTAGCCGTCACACGGTTCTCAAGGCATTAAAGGATGCCTCCACCGTCTCTTTTAAATAGTGAGGATGGTTATTAGATTTCTGTTTTAGAGTTTTCAAACACTTTTGAGGCATTCGTGAGCGATCTCTTTGCGATTTCCAACGTCCTAGCACGATTTTCAACAACTCGGTGTGATCACTATCGTCTAACCTTCTTCCCTTCGAGTATCTGGTAATTCCCTTTTCTTTCCCACTTTAATTGTTTCTTCTTCCTTCTTCTTCTTCTTCTTTTCCCTCTTCTTTTTACTCACTTCTCCCCATTTTTCCTTTTCCTATCATGGCGGACTCTGGCATCCATTCTAACAGTAGGGAGGTTAAAGAAACCTCAGAGTTGGGTAGTGATAGGGCTTCTTCATCTGATGGGTCCAACCATGAGTCTAGTAGTGAGTCTAAGAATAGAGAGGCCGGCACATCAGGCCGATCCCAAAGAGAAGAGGGGGAAAGTGCTATTACTGAAGCGATGTTAAGAACCCTTAAGAAACAGTATGGGTTCCCAAAGAATATGTCCTGTAGGGTTCCCAAAAAATTTGACCGTCCTTCAGATGTCGAGCGTGGGGAAATCTGCGCCTATCTCGAATAGTTTGAGATTGGGGTACGATTTCCTTTGTATCTTCTCCTGAACGAATTTTTTAGTGGGTTTAAAATCTGCCCTGCCGAGCTGAACATCAACAACTGGAGGCAACTTATGGCCTTCTTAGTGTTAGGTCATAAGAATAGGGTCCAAGTAGATCTGGATCTTATTCAAAGTAATATGGACATTAAGTACCTCCGGTCGGAGGGGCTTTATTACATGTCTTTCGATAAACGATTCAGGCCCCTGACCTCAGTACCCACTTCCAACAAGACTTGAAAGAAATGATACTTCTTCGTTGAAGGAGGTTGGGAGCATGAAGATTTCGAGAATCGGTTGAGTATCTTTCCTAGGCACATCGGTTTTAAGGGTGAGGCTTCAGATCTGTACTTGATAATTTTTCTTCATTGCTTTTCTCTCTCTGATTTACTTACCATTTCCCTTTGTTTCTCATGTTATTTTGCAGATAAGAAAGCTCGAAAGAGGCCAACTTTTACTCCAGAACTCCAAGAGAGATACCGGCGTCTACTCCAACCTCTCCACCGACCTCACAACCAGATTCTTTCTTCACAGAATCTAATATAGGCCAACTTAGTGAAGAACCGGGCTGCCATGTTGAAGAAGTCGGTACTGTCCGGTTATGTCCCGAGCACAAAGAAGGCCAGCGGCTCGTCTTCTTCTGTGGCCGCTTCTCCCTCCCAAAAGAAAAGGAGGACAGAAGCCAGGTCATCACAACCTGCCCCTTTTACAACTGCCCTTGCCGAGGTGGCCCCCACTGTTCTTGCTCCGACCACGACGTCTCCACCAGCTCCTCAGGAGACTGTCCCGCCTCTACCTTCAGAGGCAGCCTCAGCACACCGAGGCTCAAAGAGGCCGAGCTCCACTCCCCCCGTCGTTGCCAACTCGTCCTCGGGAGCAGAAGCCGTGAAACATGCCTTTGAGGCATCATAGTCGACATCTTTCAGAGGTATGAGCCGGCAGCAAATGGCCATTGATCTTATCGTGGGCCACGTAAGGGTAAGCATCTTTGCAGAAAGGTTTCTGTCGTCGTTTACTTGTTATTATTTTTACTAACTCTGCTATTATCATTTGTAGGTTGCTCAAGTAGTAGCCGCATCCTCGATTCTACTGAAGACACTGAAAAGGTGACTCATTTTTAGGCTAAGCTGGAGGTTGCCCGCTCCGAGCTCTAGGCCTCCTGAGCTACCGTACACTCTTTGGAAGAAAAATGCAAGCACCTTGATGGAAAGTACAAGGAGGCAATGAGGGGCTTGGACCTCATACTTAGTTAAAAGAACAAGAATGCCCAACATCTAGAAGCACTGAAGCAAGAGTTCAAGGAGGTTGAGGCGGCAGCAGCCCCGAGGCTGGAGTCCTGCTTGGCAGAGGCCCGTGCGTCGACCAAGGCGGAGGTAGAGAATGAGCTAGTGGATGAGGTGAACCAGATGGGGTGTGAGTTTATGGATACCAGCTACCTTCTCTTTAGGAAGAGGATCCATAAGCTCTACCCTAATCTGGATATCTCAGGGGTTGATGATGTAGAAGTCGAAGATTCAAATCCAACTTCTCCTAAGCCCACTCCAGCCCAGCCAGCTGAGGGTACTGTTATTGGAGATGCTGTGCCTATTTCTGCAATGCCCCCAGTCACTATAGACTAGGTTTTTTTTTTGTAACCTCTAGCCCTTTAGGGCTTTCATCAATGAAAAGTAATTTTTTTATCATTTGTTCTCTCATGTATGAGTTTGATACTGCCCAGACCTGAAACACTTGCAATAAACAAAAATAAGTGGTACTACAGATCTAAAAGCATTAATCCCCCATGGAAGATCCAGACGTAAAATACTTGAAATAAAACAAGGCAATTAATAAATCTTTAGATCTGATAGTCGATAAGATATCAGTCCTGACTGCATTATCCCTCAGTCGGGGATCCAGAAGTAGAGCACTTATAATAAACAAAGTGATTAATGATAATTGGCAAGGTTTCAAACTCGAAAGCATTATCCCTCATCCAGGGATCCAAAGGTAGAACACTTGTAATAAAACAAGGTAATTAATGAAACTTCAAACCTGGTATACTTGAGACCTCGTCTGTAAATGGATAAGATCTGGAGATTTGCGCATTGAATTGAGACCATGCATGTAGCACTTGTGCTTGCAGGGGTTTTTTGAGATGGACCAGATCTGGAGATATGTACATTGAATTGAGACCATGCATGCAGCACTTGTGCTCGTAGGGGTCTTTCGAGATAGACCAGATTTGGAGATCTATGCATTAAATTGGGACCATGCCTACAACACTTGTGCTAGTAGGGGTCTTTTGAGATGGACCAGATCTGGAGATCTGTGCATTGAATTGGGACCATGCCTACAACACTTGTGCTGGTAGGGGCCTTTTGAGATGAACCAAATATGGAGATCTGTGCATTGAATTGGGACCATGGCTATAACACTTGTACTGGTAGGGGTCTTTTGAGATGGACTAGATCTAGAGATCTGTGCATTGGATTGGAAAACAATTTTAAAATGGGAAAGAGGCTTTATTGATAATATCTTCTCAGGTGCTCAATATTTCAAGGCCTAGGAACCGGCTTACCAGACATATCCTCTAACCAGTAGGTCCTGGGTCTGGCGATTCTAATGACTCTGTAAGGCCCTTCCCAATTCGGGGAGAGTTTCCCCATGGTGGGATCCTTAGTGTTGGGAAAAACACTTCTTAGGACAAGGTTGTCGAGCTAGAAAACAGTGGGTATCACCCTTTGATTAAAGCTCTTGGCTATCCTACGCCAATACTCCTCAGCCCTGATTCCAGCTTGCTCCATTCTTTCTTTTAGCAGGTCGAGATTTTCTGTTAGTTGGTGATCATTGGCTTCTTGAGTGAAGGCTTCCGACCTTAGTGTGGGCATGCCGATCTCAACAGAGATGACCGCTTTGGTGCCGTATGCAAGAGAAAATGATGTTTCGGTAGTTGATATTCTTCTGGTGGTTTGGTATGCCCAGAGGACTCTTGGGAGCTCTTCAACCCGTTTTCCCTTGGCCTGTTCCAACCTCTTTTTGATGGAGTGAAAGATCGTCTGGTTGGTGACTTCGGCCTGCTCATTAGCCTGGGGGTGCCCTGGTAAGGAAAAGTGGTGACCAATATGAAGGTCGCTACAAAATTTCCCAAATACCTTTCTAGCAAATTGGGTACTGTTGTCGAAGAGATAACACGGGGCACACCAAACCTGCAAACTATGTTTTTCCACGTGAAGTTTTTCACCTCTACCTCGGTAATGTGAGTTAAAGACTCCGCTTCCGCCTACTTGGAAAAATAATCGATGGTGATGAGCAGATATCTTCTATTCTGGAGGGCCTTCGGCAATGGCCCCATAATGTCCATCCCCCATTGAGCGAAAGGCCATGGACTAGTAATGGGGGTGAGCTCATGATGTGGCAGATGCTGATACGGGGCAAAGCGTTGACATTTATCGCATTTCGTCACATACTCCTTGGCGTGTCTGAGCATGCCGGATAAATAGTATCCTTGAGTCAGAGCTCGGTGGGCGATAGTTCTACCCCTGTTGTGATTCCCACATATCCCTTCATGGATTTTGGCTAGGACATACTCGGACTCCTTTGGGGAAAAGCACCTAAGAAGGGGTTGGGTGTAGGACCTGTGGTAAAGCTTATCGTTTAAGATAAGATATCGTGCTATTCTGATCCGTATACTCTGAGATTGATTCTTGTCTTCGGGAAGTTCTTCCTCTCTCAAGTATCGGAAGACAGGAGTCCTCCAATCTTGATTCTACTCTGAGGAATGTATAGACTGAACCTCCTCGATACTTGGCCCATCATGC
Source organism: Nyssa sinensis (assembly GCA_008638375.1). Classification (NCBI taxonomy): domain Eukaryota; kingdom Viridiplantae; phylum Streptophyta; class Magnoliopsida; order Cornales; family Nyssaceae; genus Nyssa; species Nyssa sinensis. Next base: position 14,262,212 of record CM018032.1, on the reverse strand, counting down.
AAGAAATACCAACTTCTGAACAGCCCTTTGGTTGGAGGTGAGAGGCCATGTTTTCTAAGGCATCGGCTCAGGCGTTCTGCCCTCTTTCGATTTTATAGATAGTAAAATCCAAGAATGACTTCTTCAGCGAGTTTACCAATTCTGCATATCTAATCATTCTGTCGTCTTTGGCTGTGAACTCACCCAAGACCTGGCCCACCACTAGTTAGGAATCAGAGAATGCTTTGAGGCTCTGAGCTTTGCATTCTAGAGCCAGCCTCATACTGAGGATCAGCGCTTCATACTCAACTTCATTGTTCGAAGCTCTGAACCTCAGGGCAACCGTCTTCTTCATTGCGATCTCGTCTAGGGACTAGAGTACAATACCAACTCCAGAGCCTTTGTCGGTAGAGGAGCCATTGACAAATAGCTACCACACCACTGTGCCTGCGTTTACCTCGAGGTTGCCTTGTAATGCTGGGGTAAATTCTACAACGAAATCCGCTAAAGCTTAAGCTTTAACGGAGGTCCAAGATACGTATGATATATCAAACTCCCCTAGTTCCACAGACCACTTTACTAGTCGTCTCAAGGTGTCAGGTTTATGCAGAATTGCCTTCAAGGGATAGGATGTTAGGATCACAATCGAATGAGTTTGGAAATAAGGCCGAAGCTTCCAAGCAAACATTATTAAAGCAAATGCCAACTTTTCAACGTCGGGATATCTTTTCTCGGAGCCCAGGAGTGCCTTACTGACGTAGGATACGGGCTTCTGAATCCCCCTTTCTTCTTGGACAAGCACAGAGCTCACAGCGTTCTCAGACACCACGAGGTATAGATAGAGCTTTTCCCCCTATACTGGTTTGGATAGGAGCTCTAGGGATGCCATATATTGCTTAAGTTCTTGGAAGGACCTGCCATAATCAGAGGTCGATTCAAAGGCTTTATTTCCCCTCAAAGCTTTGAAGAAGGGAGGCAACAGTCGGAGGACCTGGAAATGAATCTACTCAGAGCTGCAATCCTGTTGTTTAATGCTTGGACGTCCTTCTTGGACCTCGGGGGTTCCAGCTTTGTCAACGCCTTGATCTGTGAGAGGTCTGCCTCTATCCCTCTTTGCGAAATTAGGAATCCAAGAAATTTCCCTTTATTGACCCCAAAGGTACACTTCGAATGATTCAACTTCATCTTATGCTGCTTCAATATGTCGAAGGTCTGCCTCAAATGCTGGATGTGTTCATTCTTCTTCTGGCTCTTGACCAACATATCATCTATGTAGACCTCCATCGTGCTACCGATCGGGGGCTTAAAAATTTTGTTCACCAACCGCTGGTATATGGCTCCGGTGTTTTTTAGTCCAAACGACATCACCCTATAGCAGTAGAGACCTCGTTCAGAGATGAAGGATGTCTTTTCCTGGTTTGGGGGATACATCTAGATCTGGTTGTATTTGGAGTATGTGTCCATGAAACTCATTAGCTTGTGACATACAGTCGGTTAACCAGCTGGTCGATTCTTGGGAGGGGGAAGCTGTCCTTAGGGCATGCCTTGTTAAGATCGGTATAATCAACACAGACTCGCCATTTGCCGTTCTTTTTCTTGACGAGGACGATATTGGCGAGCCATTCTGGGTAGAATACTTCTCTAATCATGATGCGAACCCCGCTAAGAATTAACGAGAGCCATCAACAAGATAAGAATCCAAGATCGTTCTATAATCAGATCTGAATGGAAGACCTCGACCCGTTGTTTACAACAAACAAGAACCTCGGTATATATGACCTCAACCCGTTGTTTAGTACGAAACAAGAACCTCGGTATAAGGAAGACGCCACAAACGGTGATGGAAATCCATTTGATAAGTAGTTGGTGAATGCCACGGGAAATCCTGATAAGTTCAGATAGTTCTCAAAGAACCGAAGAGAAAATACTCTCTCAATTTACTCAAAAAATCATCATCATTTGCCAAATACGGCTACAAGTTCTTTTTAAAACATTCTATAAAACCCTAGGTCCGAATAAAGCCTACATCAAATAAAAGACATGGGCTAAACATTTTTAGGCCCAATATCCTAAACTATCGACTAAAACTAATTAACAGAAATCCACTAAATAAGTAAAATTTCACGCTGCCAAAACGTCATCAGTGCAGGTGCAGTAACTGCAACCCCAATTTCAACCTTGATTCAGCCTGAATCTCGGAAAACTCAAAACACAAAAGTTGTAGAAATATTTCTTGGGTTTCCATAGAATCTTGAATCATCTCCATTGGAGCTCGGATGAAAGAGTTATGTACAGATTACGAAGCAACGTCGAAACTATCTCAATTTGCCAATTTAAGCTTAGCCTTGGCCAGATTCTTCTGGAACTTGAATCCAAATGATGCGAACCCTGCCAAGAATAATGAAACCCGACAACGAAAAAAAGAATCCAAGATCGTTCTACAATCAGATCTGAATGGAAGACCTCGACTCGTTGTTTACGACAAACAAGAACCATGGTATATATGACCTCAACCCGTCATTTAGTGCGAAACAAGAACCTCGGTATAAGGAAGATGCCACAAATGGTGGTGGAAATCCGTTTGATAAGTCATTGGTGAATTTTATGGGAAATTTTGATAAGTTCAGATAGTTCTTCAAAGAACTGCAGAGAAAATACTCTCCCAATTTACTTAAAAATTCATCACCCCTCCCAAATGCGGCTACAAGTTCTTTTTAAAACACTCTATGAAACCCTAGGGCCGAATAAGGCCAACATCAAATAAAAGATATGGGCTAAACATTTTCATGCCTAAAACATTCTAAACTACTGACTAAAAGTAATAAAAAAAATTCACTAATTAAGTTAGAATCTCGCGCAGCCAAAAACGTCATTAGTGCAGGTACAACAATTTAAAACCTGATTTCGACCTTGATTCAGCCCGAATCTCAGAAAACTCAAAACATGAAAGTTGTAGAACTATTCCTTGGATTTCCATAACATCTTGAATCATCTCAATCGGAGCTCGGATGAGAGAGTTATGCTCAGATTACGAAGTGACGTCGAAACTATACGAAAATCACCCAATTAGTGTTTTTGTGCACTTAACTTCTTAGTTCTCGACCATGTATTTGGCCCATATGGAACTTGTAAAGGATCTTTAAGACTCGGTCCACTATGGTGCCCATCATTCCTCCTCTCTTCAAAAGGATTCGTCCTCGAATCTTTAAGACTCGGTCCGCCATGGTGCCCATCATTCCCCCTCTCCTCAAAAAGATTCGACCACGAATCGTCACCTGTATCAAAGGGAAAAAGATATATATATATATATATATAGATGTTTTTTTTTTTCTGTTTTGTGAACTCTCTTTTTGTTTTTTTTTTTATTACTCTCATTTTTTTGTTTTTTTTTTTGTACTCTCCTTTTCTTTTTTTATTTGTACTCTCATCTCTCTCTTTTTTTTTTTAATTCTATTTGCGACTGGGCTAGGGCAAAGCAGAATAAAAAAAAAACAGGTGGTGCAAGTGAAGCAGAGGAAGAAATAAAAAAAAAAAGCAAGCGGCGCTAATCAGAAAGGCGGTAGAAGAAAGAAAAGAAAAAAGAAGAAGAAAAAAAAAAGTCAGAAACGAAAAAGTCAAAAGCAGAGAATTAAAAAAAAAAGCAAGAAAGAAAAAAAAAAAAAAAGGTCAAGGAAGCTGCGGCGCAAGGCAATAAAAAGGAAGAGAAAAAGAAAGAAAAAAAAAACCACAGAAAAAGGACAGAGCAACGGTGCAGCAACGTAGGAAACAGAATGAGAAAAAGAAAGAAAAGAAAAGGGGTGCGGCTTGTTACGGCTTGGAGTAAATTTTTTTTTTTCGGGGGTAATAATCTAATGCACAAATTAAAAAGGATAGATTAGACCTGATTTGTAATCTGAGCTCTGATACCAAATGATGCGAACCCCGCCAAGAATAACGAGACCTGACAACGAAAAAAAGAATTCAAGATTGTTTTACAATCAGATCTGAATGGAAGACCTTGACCTGTTGTTTACGACAAACAAGAACTTCGGTATATATGACCTCAACCTGTTGTTTAGTCCAAAACAAGAATCTCGGTATAAGAAAAACGTCACAAACGGTGGTGGAAATCCATTTGATAAGTCGTTGATGAACGCCACGGGAAATCCCGATAAGTTCAGATAGTTCTTCAAAGAACTGTAGAGAAAATACTCTCCCAATTTACTCAAAAATTCATCATCCCTCTCAAATGCGGCAACAAGTTCTTTTTAAAACATTCTATGAAACCCTAGGGCCAAATAAGGCCTACATTAAATAAAAGATATGGGATAAACATTTTCAGGCCCAAAACATCCTAAACTACCGACTAAAAGTAATAAAGAAATCCACTAATTAAGTTAGAATCTCGCGCAGCCAAAAACGCCATCAGTGTAGGTACAACAATTTCAAACCCGATTTCGACCTTGATTCAACCCAAATCTCAAAAAACTCAAAACATGAAAGTTTTAGAACTATTCCTTTTATTTCCATAGCATCTTAAATAATCTCAATCGGAGCTTGGATGGGAGAGTTATGCTCAGATTACAAAGTGATGTCGAAACTATACGGAAATCACCTAATTAGCATTTTTGTGCACTTAACTTCTTAGCTCTCGACCTTGTGTTTGGCCCATATAGAACTTGTAAAGGATCTTTAAGACTCGGTCCACCATGGTGCCCATCATTTGATTTGCATCGAATCATCTTTGCATCCAACAGCCTTTGGATTTCATCATTGATGATCGTGTGCCTCTCGGGGGCAAAAGTTCTTCACTTCTGTCTGACTGGGGGATGGCTCGAATCAATTATCAGTTTATGAGAGATGAAGGCTGGATCTATTCCTTCCATGTCCTTGGTTTCCCAAGCAAAGACTGATAGATTATTCTTTATGAACTCAATCATCTTCTCCTGCTCAGATTGGGACAGGTCTGCATTGAGTTGTAGGTAGCGCCCCCCTCCTTCGAAACTCACCAGTGCCTTAACAGGCTCCTGGATTAGTGTTGCCATGCTTTTTGTCCCTCTGGGGCTTAGTGGCTCATCAATCTCGGTAGGGCTTTCCGTGCTCCTAGGAGGCTCAAAAAGTGCAAGGCTTCGATCCTCCTAAGATGCCTGTAGTTGCTATTTTTTAGCCTGCCCTTTTAATGCCATGATGTGACATTCCCGAGTTGTTGACTAGGAGCCTCTGATTGTGCAGACCTTTTCATTCTGAATGTATTTCAAACACTGATGAAGGGTGGAAGTGACCGCCCCTATTTGGTGGAACCACGACCTTCCGATGATGATATTGTAAGGGGATCGAGAGTTCACCACCATATACTCTGAGATTAGCGTCTTCTGATCATCCCCTTCTCCCACCGTGGTTGGTAAATCTATCCTTCCCATTGGCGAGCTTAGACTCGCATTGAACCCTGCCATCACAACAGTGGTGGCCTTCAAGTCACTGGTACTGAGCTTCATGCGCTAGAAAGGCTCGTAGAACAGCACATTGACAGAGCTTTCTATGTCCACCAACACTCTCTTAATCTCGAAATTTTCCACTGTAAGTGAAACGACGATGGTATCACTATGGGGGCAATGTATGCCAATGAGATCCAGCTCTGAGAACTGGATATGTGGAAGGGGCTTTGGCCTCTTCTCAACCGTAGAGATCTAGAGGACACTCGGCTCTGCCTTTGCCTCCCAAACATATCGTTTCCTCACTTGATTGGACATCCCAATGAATGAGCTGTCGACATGGAAGACAAAAATAATCTAATTATTTTGGCAGGGTTGCTCGTTCCGAGCCTCCCCCTGTTCAGGCCTCTGATCCTATCTCTTCTACCGTGGTCTGTCATCTCGAGGATTTTGCCCTCCATCTCGCCGGATAAACTCCCTTAGACGTCTCTTCTGGATCAGCTGTTCAATCTCCTGTTTGAGGTGCTTGCACTCTTCGGTAGTGTGTCTATGATTCTTGTGGAAATCGTAGTACTTACTTCGATCTCTAGCATCAGGATTGCCTTTCAAAGGCTCTGGGCACCTCAGATTCTCACGGGTTTAGACTTGTTAGAAGATGTGTGTGAGGGATGCGTTCAAAGGCGTGAGTGCCCCGAATCTTCCAGAATAGGGGTTACTTTGAGTTCGGGGTACCGTCCTCTTGTCTGGGCTCCGTCGCCTTTTAATGGCGTTGCTGGGGTCTTGTTTCTGAGCATTATCAACCTTCTGAGCTTGCTCTTAGGCTTTTTGGAAGGATGTCCTCTTATCCTCCAGATTTATATACTTTCGCGCTCGTATCCTCCAGATTCTTTGTTAAGGAATCGTGGAATCGCCCGGGCCCTAGTCCTGTGTAGAGAGCTGCCACTAAGAAGCTTGGAATTAAATCGAGCGATGTACTTCCGAAGTGCCCTCTTCTGCTGCTTTATCGACAGGAGAAACTCAGGGCCTTTTTGGAGTCTCCTCTTGGTTAGAAACTGATCAAAGAATCGTTTGCTGAACTCGTAGAAGCTCGGGACGAACTCCTATAGAAGACTGTAGAACCATCTCAGAGCAGCGCCTTTGAGACTTGTCACAAACGTTCGACACAAGAAGGCCTCGGTGGCCTTATGCAGAGCCATTGTGTGTTGGTAGTGGGAGAGATGGTTCCCTAGGTCTTCTGACCCGTCATAGGGGGTGAACTTCGGGACAATGAATTTTTGGGGGCATTCCTCTACCATTATGGCTGAGGTGAATGGAGTGGTGAATCTTTCGAGTAGCTTTGCTATCTCATCTTACTTCGGAAAGAGGTTACCCCCTGTCTAGGGCCCCTTGTTCAACTGAATCCGCTACCTTTTCCGCTCTTAAAGGCACTCTAGATGGGGCTGAATGATGTCGCCCTGACACGACAGCCTCAGGTCCCGCGTATAAGGGATGCTCCTGACCGGGAAAAGTGTGATCTAGTTGCCATTAGAACGGGGGAATCGATACTTGCGGTGGCTAGAGACCTTATCACATTAGGTCGGCCCCCGAATTTGTAGGGTTCAGGATCCTTGTTCTACTGTGATAATAGGTAGTAGGACAAAGGTTCGACATCCCTCTTCCAAGGACATTCAACAGATGATGATCATCTCTGGCATGGACAGTGGCCCGAGGATGCAACGAATGTGCAACGGGATCTCCCTCATCACGATATCTTCCACTAGGGGTAGAAGGGAGTTGAGCTCCTCCTTCATGTATGCCTAGTGGAAGATGGGTAGGATAACTTTGCAGATTCTGGGTCAAGTTAGCTAGAACTTGAGATATGGCCAAGAGTTGTTCCTGCATCAGATCAGACTGTTGCCGAATCTGATCAAGTTGTTGCTGTAAATGGTTGGGGGTTTCCCTCTCCTCATTCTCGGTTGAAGGTTGGTTTTGAGAAACTGGCCTTGAACGAAGATTTGGAGCCATGACGAAGGGGTTGATTTCGAGATAACGGGATTAGCAAGAACGATTGTCGTTCCCATAGATGGCGCCAAGCTGTTGCTGCACTTTTCTGATCTTCCTGGTCTCCGTTCTTCGTTAATACAAGATCTGCAAATAAAGGAGGTTAATGGGTAGCCGGGATGGCTCCGACGATAGCCACTCCAGTGAGAGAATTAGTTGAGAGTTAATGAGAAAATACTAATAAGGAGATAGAAGATTGTGTTTTTTCGACATGTACCTTGGATGTGGTAATTATAGGATGGATATCTTCCAAAGTGGGTAGGATTTGGTGCCGTGAAATCTGGGATCCACTGTTGTCTGGAGGTGGCAATCCTATGATGGCCACCTGCCTCACTGTTTAACATTACTACCTACTTCACAGTCTTATCATTGTTACTTATTTCACAGTCTCATCATTATTACTTGCCTCATTGTTCCTTACTACTGCTTACCTCATCGTTTCGAGGTCAGTAGGTCAAGATGATAATGACGACGAGGTCGATATCTTTGAGACTTAGTTCTCCCGAACGTGCTGTTCTGATGTCAGGCCGGTGTAGCCAGTTACTTCTTGTCCTGCACATAGCAAACCTAGACATGTGTCAAGTTCAAACCAGTCTGGTTATTTTTGGCGTATTAGGACCCATATATGGATCTTATGAGACGAGAAATAGGGGAGCCAAAATTTAACAGAGAGATAAAGATATGGGCAGTGGGAAAAGAGAGAGAGAGAGACAAAAATCTATATCTATATCTATATTTATCTATCTCTCTACTACTTATAAAAGTACAGATCACTTTATGTGTTTTTTTCCATATTTTTTACCATTTTTTATTCCAAAACTACATTTTTTAAATAACTGTTCCACAAGAAATACCCTTTATTAATTTGATTGTACCTTTTTGTAATCCCAACTCTTCTTTCTTTTATGCGAATACCTAAAACTTCACCCTTTCGTAATCATAGTCTCTTGTTTGTGCGAAAAGTATGAATCACCTTACATGTTTTCTCCATCTTGTTTTACCATTTTTTAGTCCAAAACTACCCTTTCTAAATAATTGTTCCACTAGAAATACCCTTTATTAATTTGATTGTACCGTTTTGTAATCCCGAATCTCCTTTCTTGTAAGTGAATACCCAAAACTTCACCCTTTCGTAATCGTAGTCTCTTGTCTGTGCCAAAAGTATGGATCACCTTACGCGTTTTGTCCAACTTGTTTTAGCATTTTTGATTCCAAAACTACCATTTCTAAATAATTGTTCCGCCAGAAATACCCTTAATTAATTTGATTGTACTGTTTTGTAATCCAGACTTCACCCTTTCGTAATTACAGCCTTCTGTCTGTGTGAATACTAGATCCATTAAGCTATGTTTGTTTACATTTTCAAAAACAGATTTTTAATTTCAAAACGCGGGATACGCATTTGGCAAGTTATTAATTTTAATTTTTTAATTTTTTAGTATAATTTAAATTATCATATCCAAATATATTTTCACAGTTTTAAAAAAATTAATTACAAAATTTTCAAAAAATTATATCTAAATCACTATTCAAACACAGCCTTAATTTTTTCGAACTTCTCAACCACAAGAAATCTCCATGATCAAATATTAGATATCAGATGAAGAATAAAAGTGTGAAAAACCCTAACGCCATACTTATTCTTCTATGCAAATGCTTGATCATCATCAAGGTCAAAGACCTCTTAGTTTTTCCCTACAGCTTAACCGCAAAAATTTATATTAAGAGGGACTATAGAAATCTCCATCATCCAATATCAGATATCAGATATCAGATATCAAGTGAAGAATAGAGGTGTGAAAAACCCTAACTTTATGCTTCTTCTTCTTTTACGTTTTGTTCATGTTTTCTCTACCATTAATGGATTAATGTGATCATCAGTCAATTGTCAATGTTAGTTACCTTGCTATAGGTTCAAAGACTAGCGTTTCCCACTAGAAAAGTCTTTGTTCCTGTCAAAAGGACTAAAATATGCCATGAAAGAGAGAGAGAGAGAGAGAGAGAGAGAAGAGACTTTGGAATTGATGAGTGTGGATGGCTTGGGTTATTCTAGACTGACTAGCTTGGCTTCATTTGGAAGGATTTATAATTCCATGTTGGAGTGAGGGCTTTAGCATGTTTGTCCTAGAACAACCCCTTTTTGACAAACTCATTGCAATGGGTCTTTACTATTTCTATAGTTGTGTGAGGTGGGTTGTGTATTGTTATTAAGAGACATTTAAAAATTGTTATAGTCTGCAATTTTTGTTTATTCTTTCTTATATTTTGCAAATTCCATTGAATCCAAATGTCATGGAAACTCCCCCTTATGATTCTAATCAAATCACAATACTAATTTACAGGACTTGGAAAACAAATATGATGGTGCTTGGTGTAGAGACCTGAAAAACGAAAGTAAATTTTTTATTTAGGCGGTAGAATACTATTCATGCACATTATAATACCCTGACCCGGGTTAGCACGTAAACCGAGATAGATTGGGTCGAGTAACGTAATACCAATTGTAACTGAACATGAGTTCTGAATAAAATAGAATAATTCCAATTAAGTCCAAATAGTCAAATAATAATACCGAGCTTTGACCAAGCAATGAATATAGTATCAAAAATAAATCGAGACAAAAAAAAAACAGACCAAGAATAATATATCTCAAAATATACCCGAAGCATCGCAATGAGTAATATACAGTAAGTTCGAGACGAACAGTGAGTCACCAATAGAGCAGTGACGATATTTAAAAATACGAGAAGTGAATTTTAAGTAATGCCAAGTACCCAGGAGTACCTTACGATTAAACCCAAGCGGTACATAGATTCGTGTACGTAGGCCAGTACATACCTCGATATACGTGCATAGTGTATTTCAATAAATACAAATATATATGAGATAATATATATATATATATATATATAAGTGCACAGTGTCCATTAGTGTTTGTAGGGTTGCCAAATGACGATTTCAATGCCGATGGAATATTAACTGCAACTAGACAAAGGTTAGACTTGATTATCGTTAGTTATTTCCAATTAGAATAGAACTTTATGGAATTATAATTATGCCTAGAAATTGTGGTTAATTGTGAATTGACTCAAGTGACAAAATAATATTAAGTTAAATAATTTAAAAGGGGAAAATTACCAAAATGTCGCTAAGTTGAAAAGTAGTCAAACGGACTCCGATTAAAGTAAAAGAATAGTGAATTTTTATTATTTTGAGCATTATGGACTCAACCTTGGAGTCCGATTGATGGAAAAGAGGTCCCAAAAAATAAAAGGCCCTTAAAAGTGCAAAATGACCGTTTTGCCTTTTTTGGTACAGATGTCCAAATTGAATTCCGCAAAAGCCTAAACCGACTTTGTTCAACACTCCGGATTCAATGGTAGAGTCTATTCAAGTAAAAGAGATACCAATAGTAAATGAGACATAAAATTTGATGAATAACATAAATTCATATAACAATAGACTGAAACATATTTATGAATCTTAGGAACACCGAAAGGAAATGAGAAGACAGTTTGACCTTCTAGACAGATACAGTAAAGAGGACTGCGTTCTCACTGGCTTGGTTCGGCTACACAACTGAACACCACTCCGTAGGGTTGAGGACAAACCCATCCTAGGTATGATATTTTGCTAAGTAAGGAATATGATTAAGTTTAGGAGTAATTTCTATAGTTGATTGTTTATATGCTTATGTGTTCCTTGTTGCCCTTTTGGGAGTTTGGTAAAGTGATAAACATGAACTATGACTATGTGTATATTCCATGTGTTTGTACAGTATGTGATTTATGTTCTTTGAGAATTGTTAAGATTGTGAATATATAACTTGAGCATGTGTTTAAATTGATTGCTGAATAGCATGCGTACATGTGGAAGGAGTTGTGTGATTCAAATGCCATTGTTGTTTTAAGTATATTGCATTATTTAAAGCATGCTTCATATGTTGGTAAAATGCTTCATTGAGATTGCATTATGGCATGGTGGAATCAAAGCATATTGGCATGGTGTAATTCCTTGAAACATAGTATGGGTTGAGCACTTGGTGCTATGCATTATGAGGGTGCAGATTCTGTGGTGAAAAACCCAAAATTGGCCATTGGTACTCATGCTAAAGGGGACAGATCGTGGAAGTGAGACATACGATTGGTACTCATAGCCAGCGGGGAAAAGACCGTAAAGTGAGACATGGGTGTGGCATAAAGTTTGCATAGGTACGTCACGCATATTGTTAATATACTGTATTGATGATTTGGAAAACATATAGAAATAAATGTACACTTGCACATGCCATGCCGTTAATTTTGTTCCTTGCATTAGCATTGTATTATGCTAGCAAGTCAAGCCGACCCATTCATGGGATATCATATTACAGATGACACTCCTGGCACTTGAGACTTGAGGAAGTCTTGAAGGAAGGAGGGAAAAAAGGACTTTAGAAGTATATTTAGGCCCTTGGGGTGTATTTTGTGATGTAAGGGCTTAAGCCCAAATGACATGTAAGATATGTTTATAGAATGTGCCTTAAGTGTGTATATGTTGAAGGAAATGAATGTATGTCCAATTAAATCCATTAAAATGTCCCTTTATTTCCTTTTCTTATTTCAATTTCAGCTCACCCCTTGGGTTCGTGGAAATTCGGGGCGTGACACTTGGGGTCTTGGTCACCAGTACCAGAAGTTGCAAGCACAGCATCCTTTTCAGTTTTTCATAACAAGGTAAAGAGATCCCTTAGATGAGGCTGTTAGTTGTACTTCCCCATATTGCAGTTCAAAACCCCAAGATGACTTATCTGCTTGTTCAATGATGAAGTTTAGGATCAAGAAAAATCGATTGTGTACTGTTATGTAGTGTGCGTTGGTCATTTGAAATCTGAAAAAGGGCTTGTGTTCAGATATCTTTTGGTTTGTGCCAAAAGGTCCTAGGATGGCCAAACAAACCAGACAGAATATATATAATATATAAATATATAAAATGGAGACATTTAAGATGGAGAACAAATATAAAATGGAGACACTTAAGATGGAGATGAGTTTTACTATTTGATGGCCCAACAATCAATGGCCTTTTATAGCAAACAAAATATTTACCCAAATCTATAGAATTCGCCTCCTCAATGGTCAACGTTTTTATAGATTTATCTATAGTGATGACACGATTCACCTAATTTTTAATATTATAATTTTTTAATTCTATATCTCTTTCCAATAGTAAGTTTAATAACCATCTACAATTGGATTCCTTACCATTAGGAGGATAGAACTTGACAGTTTCAGTAAAAGTTTTATGGTTTATTTCTTTGAGCAAAATTCCCAAAATTAAAGATATTGTCAATCATTAATAAACCATTAGCTTCACTTTGTTCAAATTCCTGGAATTTATCCCCTTTACTTATGAGGTTACTTTATAACCTATTCATTGGTTTGGATTATAGTCCGACATTGTCCATGGGAAATTGTGTTATATGATGCTATAGTGCATCCCTTTTTGAAACTCAGATGAGATTGTCTCAGAGTAGAAATTTGTATTGTCAGATTCTCTTTATTCTTTGTCATAAGCTTTTTGGTAGTTAATATTCTCTAATAAGATCAATATTTCTTAAAATGTGATAATGACATAAGGTTCATCTAATTCATTGTAACTTCTTGAATTTCCTTTTTTTTTTTTTTAAATCATACTAGTATTTTCATTTGAAGATATTTAGATTCGTAAAAAAGAAAACACTGTTGTGAATTTAAATTCAACAACATAAGTTTGCTTTACTACTAAAGTGTTTCTAGGATTATTTCTTAGCATTCCTTGATATTTTGTAATTTGTAACATTGGAGATTTTTTATTTCTTCAAATAATAATTATTGTCTTAATATACTTTAACATTGTTACAATATGAGGGGTATTTTCAGTTTTGCGGCTGCATTAAATATGACATGCACCTTTTGCTTATTGTTTGTATTAACCTCGTTTATGTGCTTTATTGATGTAATCACTTGAAATCACTAGTCTTTTTTGCTATATGGCATTACTACCCAAAGGATTGATGATGAAGATGAAAACTAGATTGTCATTATGATGTCACTTCGATTTTCTTCTCCTTTCATGTGAACTTAAATTGTTAATATATTTTCTTGGGAGAAACTAGGGTTTGGGATTTTCATAAATCTCTAAGCCATAACAACACATCATACCACAAGGGGCCATCATATATAAGAATCTAGTTTGGTTGAGTGAAATAAAATTTGGGGCTTTTCATTTCATTTTCAAATTTCTTGTATTTCTTTGTAAATCTAGTTCGGTTGAGTGAAATAAACTGATGTAAAATCTTTCTTAGGGTTTGTGGATAAGGATTGAAGCCAATATCTTGTAATCTATCTCTCTTTACACACAAATCTACACTTGTTTTTGAGGTAGGAATTCTAACCTAGGTTGAAGGTTGGATGTTTTCCATATGAAGTATAATGCGTTTTACTTATCTTGAGTTTTTCTCTACAATGTCATATTTTGCTATATTGCTCATGCCTTAGATTCAAATTAAATGTTGAGTATCTTGATTTCACTAGTATTGACCTATCTTGTGATAAATGATGAAATTATAGAATGTCATGTATGTGTGTATTTTTCATGCTTGAGTTAATTGATTGAATTATTGAAAGTTATGAAGTTGTATCGGCATTAGTTGTGTTTAGTGATGAATAATGAACTGATGTGAACTTTGAACATGTTTGTAAATGAAGTAGAAAACGTTGATAAAAGATGAAATGAAAAAAAATGAAATGGAAGACGGGAATGTGGGATAATTAACCCTTAGAACTGAATTGAGGGACAAGAAAGAGTGGCATGTTGTCAGGCCTCATTAGAGATCGAGAATATTATGTGATAGGGATTGTGTCTCCCTTCGGTTGCTGAACCGTAACCCCGTACGGGTGGTAGTACATAGCTGATGAGTTAGTAGCTCATGAAGTACTAGACTTTTTTGGGGGGCCATTAGGTGATTTGACGAGGTGACTATATTTAAGTTAGAGGGATAACTGTCACGACCTCGGTTTCTAAAACCCGATTATGACCCGAGATTCTTATTCTTTAAGTTGAGTGTTTTAATAGTCACATTCTAGTGAAAACATCATCTTTTTAATGATATTTTAGTCTTCCAATAACATATTTTAAAGTCTTAAAAGAATATCCGAAAAGCCCCTTAAAACAATCCAAACGAATCTTAAAAAGAAACGAGGAAACAAAGAAAAATGTCGCCTGGACCAGTCAACCGGTGAACAGTACCGATCAACCAGTCTGCTCAAAATATTAAAATGATGCAAGTGAAAAATAATTGGTCAACCAGTGAATAGTACCAGGTTGACTAGTCGGGCTGACTCATTACTTGTTTTCTTGTAACTTTTTCAAGCTATTTTGGTTCACTTTTCAACTCTAATGGTTTTCAAGTATATATTAAATATTTTTTTTTTTATATTTTTGGCATCAATTTTATGAGGTTTCATACATTAAAAATAAAAATAAATATACTAAGTTTTATATAAATTTCATGTTCCGTAAATCCAAAAATGGATCAAAAGATAGTCAAGTGCTCTACCATAATTACATTAACATAATCATTAGAGTTCATACCTACTCTAGATACAATTCACATAGACTATTTCAAGAAATATACAATCAAGAGTTTCCTAAGAGTTCGTGACATTCAACTATTCAAAAATAAAATAGCCCTTCTAAAGAGGATTTCAATGATTCTTCAAGTGTTATCCCAAACTTAACCTATTAAAATTAAATATATACATATGTGTGTGTGCGCTCAAAATAAAAATCACTATGAGTTTCCACACCTAGAGGATCATCCAAGTGCATGCAAAAATAGAGTCTTTCCCAAAATAGCTTCAAGGGTGTTCTTCAACTCGAGGCCTTCTCCTTGGCCACTCTTGCATCTAGTAGGGTTCAGTACAATAACCCCAGTAGTAGAAATCTAAATGGAGGTAAGAAAATGTGGTGTCAAGTGTATGCTTGTGCATTGTGTTGTGGCACACAAGTGGTTTTAAAGCACGCATTTCATCACAAGCACAATAAGTCAATAGAGAATATCTTATCACACCATCACATTCATAATTATTAAAAGAGAGTACTATGTAAATCAATCAAAGATAAGTCAATTAGAGGAGTTCATAATTATTCAAGTTCTTTCAATTTTTAAGCTTTCCTTTCATCAATTTTCAAGTCACAATCCCAATACTAATTGCCTAGTCGGCCTCCAGTAAGCCTTGTGTGCTTTACGAGGCTACTAACCCGATGGAGACATACGACCACCCACACGAGTTTACGGGTCGCAAGCCGAAGGGAGACACCATCCCGAACTACTAATCAAAACCCCGGGTAAGTGCAATCTCACCACGCTCAAAATCATACAATTGATGTGTCCCCAATTCTAGCCCATAGTTCATTACTTTCCAAGTTCTCATTCTCATATTTCCAATGGCTTATCATTCATATTTATATTCACAATTCATCATATGTTCATCAAGAAGATTAAAAATTCAAGCAATTCCACTTAATCATCATAAATCCACATCAAGCATGCATTGAGACATTTTCATAAACACTTGGTGTGTAAGTTGAATTATCGAGCATAGTACAAGTAAACCCATTTCATGATTTCACCAATCAAACCATTTCGTATTCAACCGGAAGTACATTCAATAGGAAGAGAAGATAAAAGCAAGTCATTCCATGGTAGGAATACAACCAATACATGTATTTCCAACACACATACAAGATATGCCCTAATTTGCAAAAATGAACAATTCTAGAGCAAAAGATAAATTCATGGCATGATGAACCTATCTACACAAATCCTATACCTAGGTTTAGAAATCTCCAACCTCAATCCTTCAAGTAGTGGTAGAAATCCTAACTTTGTTCTTGTTGATTTTGGCTAGAATCTCAAAAATCTCCAACTCTAATAGTGCTTGTAGGTGGAGTGAAGCTTGTTATTTCTTCAATCTTCTAACAGAGATCTTCAATTCTTGATGATCCTTCAAGAATCTCCAAAACCCCCCAATTTTTCTCATTCTTTCTTCCTCTTCCTCTCTTTCTCTCATTTTCTCTCTTTTACATAAATGCTTGTGTGTGTTTTAGGTGTGTAGGGATTTTGACTTTACAAGCCAAAAGTAAGACAATGGTTGAAATTTCCTTTTTGCCCCTTATTGTTTCCTTACTCTTCTTTTAAATCCCAAGCCCTTTTTAGTCTTTTCATTTTCTTAATAAATTTTACATTATTATTTTCGTTGATATTATTTTAAAATTTGTAAATAAAATTTTTTTCTAGTCTTTACATTCACCCCCCTTAGAAAAAAAAGTTTCCTCAAAATTTAGAATATACCTTGATTAGCAAATAAATCAGAATATTTGGTGCGGATTACATCCTCACGCTTCCATGTAGCCTCCTCAAGGCCATGATGTTGTCATAGGACTTCAAGTAGAGGAATAGTCTTGCCCCTCAAGACTTGTTCCCTAGTGTCCATGACTCGGATAGGACACTTCTCATAAGATGCACCCTTTTTAATATCTAACTCCATCTAATCTAACACATGTGAAGGATTTGATTGATATTTGTGAAGCATAGACACGTGAAATACACTATGAAGCCCAGATAATTGTAGCGGCAATGCAAGTCGATAAGCAACTTCTCATATCCTCTCAAGGATCGCAAATGACCTAATGTACCATCATGCTAGCTTTCCTCTTTTTTCAAATCGAGTCAAACCCTTCTATGATGCTACCTTGAGAAAAATGTGATCTCTAACTACAAAGGTTAAGGTGTGCGCCTCTTGTCTGCATAACTCTTTTGCCTACCCTGTGCCGTAAGTAACCGTTATCAGATAAATTTTCTCTTCTCGGTAGTCTCCCAAATAAGTCTGGACCCAAAATTGTAGCATCCCCTGATTTCGGTCCAACAAATAGGTGATCGCCTCAAATGGTGTCATTTCAATGCTTGCCTGATAATTGTTGTTATAGGTAAACTCAACAAATGGCAAGTTATCCTCCCAACTGCCCTTGAAATCCATAATGCAAGCACATAACATGCCCTCCAAGGTTTGAATAGTATGCTCAGATTGGCTGTCTATCTCTAGGTGGAATGTGGTGCTAAGTGCAAGTTGGTACCTAAGGCAACCTGTAGACTCTGTAAAAATCGAGCGATAAATCGTGCATCCCTATAAAAAATAATAGATACTGGAACCCTATGGAGACGAACAATCTCCCATATATATATAGCTAGGCAGCTAAAAGACTCTACTGAATTTGTAGTTTGAATGGGCAAGAAGTGTGCAGATTTTGTTAGTCGATCCACGATAACCCAAATTGCATCATGTCTATGTGGTGATTTAGGAAACATGGACACAAAGTCCATAGTAATGTGTTCCCATTTCCACTTGACAACTAGAAGTAACTGAATCAATCCCGCGATTTGCTAGTGTTCGGCCTTAACTTACCGACACATCAAGCATCTACTAATAAATCCTGCTACATCGATCTTCATACCCTTCCACCAATACTGTCTGCGAAGATTATGGTACATCCTCGTGCCTCCCAGATAAACTCTCATCCTAGAATGGTGAAACTCTCGCACAACACCCTCGCGAGAAGGTTGTGGAACATATACTCATCCCTGAAATCTCAATCCATGGTCGGTGTAGAGTGTCCAACCCTTGATTGTGTCACCACTGGTGATATGACTACGAATGACCTTCACCCCTGAATCCTATTATTATGCATCAATCATTCGAGTAAGTAAGCTAGGGTGTGCAATGACGGAGAAGACCATAACGGTTCCCTTAGTCTCCTCAAGACATAGGTCGTACTCTAATGTTATTTCTAACATTTTCCACTTTTGAATGAGGATGCCAGCCAAATTCCCTGAGATCTTCTATTAAGTGCATCGATTATAACATTGTCCTTTCCCAGATGGTATTGCAAATCGAAAATTGTAATCCTCCATGTACTCTATCCATCGTCTTTGCCTTAGTTTGAATCTTTTTGGAAGAAAAGATACTTAAGACTCTTGTGGTAAAAAAAACTTCAAACTTATTGCTATAAAGATAATGTCGCTAACTCTTCAATGTGAAGACAATGATGGCTAGCTCCAAATCATGTGTTAGATAATTCCTCTTATGAGGTTTCAACTGTCGTGAACTATATGTTACTACCTTACCCATCTGCATAAGGACACAACCTAAACCTTCTTGTGAAGCATCACAATAAATGAAATATTTCTCTCCACTCTCAGGAATAATAAGGATCGGTGCCATGGTAAGGCGAGTCTTCAATTCTTAAAAAAATCGTTCGCAAGCAGTCATCCCACACAAATCAGACTCCTTTTCTAGTGAGCCTCATCATAGGTGTAGCCAAGCATGAAAATCCCTCAACGAACCTACGGTAATACCCCCACTAAACCTAAAAAACTACGAATCTCAAATACATTCTTCATCCTTTCCCACAGTCATGACTACTTCAATCTTTAAAGGATCCACGAATACCCCTTGTTGTGAAACAACATACCCAAGAAACTTTACTTCCGCTAACCAAAAGCCACATTCTCAAAGTTGGCATATAACTGGTGTTCCTGTAAGGTTTGCAAAGTGATGCGAAGATGCTCTTCATGTTTCTCCTTAGACTGGTGAGTAGATACATATGTCGTTAACTGAAGACAATGACAAAGACATCGAGGTACTACTGGAAAACTAGATTCAAGAGATCCTGAATGTCGCTAGAGCATTAGTCAACCCAAATGGCATGACCAAGAACTCATAATGGCCATATTATGTGCGAAAAGAGGTTTTTGAAATATCCTCTTTCTTAATTCTCAACTGATGATAACCAGATCTCCTATCAATCTTTTAAAAGCACGTTGATTTCCTCAACTAATCAAACAAGTCATCAATATGCATCAATGAGTGCTCGTTCCTTATAATCACTTGGTTGAGCCTAAGATAATCAATACATAATTAGAATGATCCATCTCATTTATTTTTGCTAGATTAACCCCAATAGCGCGAGTCAAGAAAATATAGACTATCACTTTGTTTTAGTCACCCAATGAATAATTTAATTTCCCTTAAGGTCGACATAATTATCCTTTTTATTGACAAAACTCTAGTTAGCATTTGATATGTCATACTGGCTAATGATCAAGTCCTATTAGGTTCAATATTATAAAATTGAGTACAAGTATAGAATCCGTTACTTAGTTCTCGTAAGACCATAAAATTCTTTTAAACATAAATCTATCTCATTCTTCCTAATTTTAGTCATACTAGTAACTAAATTTCTTTTTCCAATCATCTGTTCAAGTTCAATCCTAGTTAAAACATTCACAGCCTCTTGGATAGGAAAGTACTTCTCATGGATTACAACTCTTTAATTATTGGATGGTAGGGAGATCATCCATTATCTATAACATGAGACCTCACACCAATTCAACACTTACCATATCCTTACTATATACCATTTCCATCTCTAATATATTCACAGTATTTGTATCATCTTGATTCTAGGACATAAACATGCAAAATCTTGCCTATAGGGTCCACTACATGACACTACTGGTATATACTAGCACTCTTCATGACTTACGTCACTTGAATACTTATAATGCTTCTACCATGTAGTATTTCCTTCTCACAGAAATACAAACAAGTACCACTCTACGATCATTCTCTCTTGACTTAAAAACTTTAAGGATCTCTACGTTCCATCCTATTCATCTTTCAGTGACTACTAGGCTCATGTCCTCACCAAATAGTGGAGTTTCAGTCGTTCGAACTCTCTTACAGCTAACACCATCCCAAGTTCACCTTTATTCAAATTGAGAGAAATTCAGTTTTCCTTCCAAAAACACTATAGCTCATAATTTTAAAAAAAATCTCTCTTTACTATTTCGTTTCTCATGCTAATCAGTTCTCATTGATTTTTTTTTCAAAAAAAAAAATCCTCACGATCTCCTATGGTGCCACTCAAATAGCTACCCTTCTCATGAACACCAACCAAAGTCTAATTCAGCGAGTCCCCCTTAAATTACTAATCATTTTGAACAAGTTGCTCTACCCTCACGACATGAGTTTTCAAGTGCCTAGATCTCATTTTCAATTTAGGGTTCAACTTCTAGATCACATAACATGTACTACTATGCCTCATTTTTTTTCCTTACTCATGCATGCTGATTGATTTCAATTAATGATAATGTTTCACATGTCAAACAAATAATAGAGAATAATTAATTTATGACACAATTAATATTTAACAAACAATCATATATTTTATCATGCACACAATGTCCTATACTTGTAATGTCACAACATTTCCATTGATATACGACTCGTACTACTTAACTACCATGACATTCATGTACAATATATATCTTAATCAAATAATACCAGGGGTGATAAAGACGATGCACGAAAGATCCTTTTACAACCAAAATACATATCAATTTCACAAAGTCACACTTATGTAATCAAACAAGTACTGATATGTTCAAAATGTCTATTTATAATCTCTCATGTTCATGTTCTAACATGAAATATGTAGCAATATCCCTAGGCAACATATATGTATTCACGTCATATGTTGAGTCAAGAAATTGAAACTCCACCTTATATTCATATACTACGCATTAGGACATGTATCAAATAGTCAAGAAAACATGTATATATTTACAATACATTCTAATATATCTATGTGTATCTATATATAACTTCAAGAAACTATCACATTAACCTATGCATTTCACCTGACATATGTATATAGCATGTATAGTACATTAACAAGTTAGTGGCATAAAGAAAATTGACGCCTGAAAATTCCCTTCAAGTTCACTCTTAGTATTTTAATTCATGTCCTAATGACGTATCAAATAACCCCACAAGTGTTGGAATAAACAAACACAAACATTAAGATAATCTAATATAGTACGATATCTTTCAGACCAACCTCTACAGCTAAACTAATGTAATTCATTATAGCATATCGACAAGGGATTCACAAAGTAATCACATGTATCCACACAGACATAAACAAAACATCTTACATTTTAAACAATGAAAAAATTTTAAAATATAGCTCAAGCAATTAAGTTCTTTATATTTAATTCATATCTTTTGTTGTTGCCCTGGTCCAAGTCGTCCTTAGGTTTTCTAAACCTATGCTCTGATACTATTCTGTCACGACCTGGTTTCTAAAACTCGATTGTGACCCGAGATCCTTATTCTTTAAGTTGAGTGTTTTAAATGGTCACACTTTAGTGAACATCATCTTTTTGATGATATTTTAGTCTTCCAATATCATATTTTAAAGTATCAAAAGAATTTCCTAAAAGCCCCTTAAAACAATCCCAAACTGAATCTTGAAAAGAAAGGAGAAAACAAGGAAAAATGTGGCTGGACCGGTCAACTGGTGAATAATACCGGTCAACTGATTTGCTCAAAATATTAAAATGTTGAAAGTGCAAGTACCAGTCAATCGATATTGTTCACCGGTTGACCGGTCGGGTTGACCCATTACTTGTTTTCTTGTGACTTTTTTAAGCTATTTTGGTTCCCTTTTCATCTCCAATGTTTTTCAAGTATTTATTAAATATTTTTCATATTTTTACCATAAATTTCATGGGGTTTCATACATTAAAAACAATAAGAAATATACTAATTTTTATGCAAATTTCATGTTCCATAAATCCAAAATGGATAAAAAGATAGTTAAGTGCCCTACCATAATTACATCAACCTAATGATTAGAGTTCATACATATTCTAGTACAATTTACATAGTCTATTTCAAAAAATATACAATCAAAAGTTTCCCAAGAGTTCATGACATTCAACTATACAATAAAAAAAAGTCCTTCTAAAGAGGATTTTAATTATTTTTCAAGTGTTACACCAAACATGACCTATTAAAATTACACACACACACACACACACACACACACACATATATATATATATGTTCAAAGTGTTCAAAATAAAAGTCACTACGAGTCTCCACATATAGAGGATCATCCAAGTGCATGAAAAAATAGAGTCTTTCCCAAAATGGCTTCAAGGTTGTTCTTCAACTTGGGACTATTTCCTTTCTCACTCCTGCATCTAGTAGGGGTCAATACAACAACTTTAGTAGGAGAAATCTCAACGGAGGTAAGAAAATGTGGTGTCAAGTGTATGCTTGTGCATGTGTCTTGGCACACAAATGGTTTTAAATCATATGTTTCGTCATAAGCACAATAAATCAATAGAGAATATCTTATCACACCATCACATTCATAATTATCAAAGGAAAGTACTATGTAAATCAATCAAAGATAAGTCAATTAGAGGAGTTCACAATTATTCAAGTTATTTCAGTTCTTAAGCTTTCTTTCCATCAATTTTCAAGTCACAATCCCAAGACTAATTTCTTAATCGGCCCTCAGTAAGCATTGTGTGCTTTACGGACTGCTAACTCGATGGAGACATACGACCACCTGAGGAGAGACACCATCTCGGACACTAATCAAAATCACGGGTAAGTGCAATCTCACCAGGCTCAAAATCATACAATTGATGTGCCCCAATTCTAGCCCATGTTCATTACTTTCCAAGTTCTCATTCTCACATTTTCAAGGGCTTATCATTAACATTTATATTCACAATTCATCATATGTTCATCAAGAGGATTAAACATTCAAGTAATTCCACTTAATCATCATAAATCCACATCAAGCATGTATTGAGGCATTTTCACAAACACTTGGTGTGCAATTTGAATTATCAAGCATAGTACAAGTAAACCCATTTCATGATTTCACCAATCAAACTTTTTCGCATTCAATCAGAAGTACATTCAATAAAAAGATAAGATAAAAGGAATTCATTCCATGGTAGGAATACAACCAATACATTTATTTCCAACACATATACAAGATATGCCCTAATATGCAAAAATGAACAATTCTAGAGCAAAAGATAAATTCATGGCATGATGAACCTATCTATACAAATCCTATACCTAGGTTTAGAAATCTCCAACCTCAATCCTTCAAGTAGTGGTAGAAATCGTAACTTTGTTCTTGTTGATTTTGGCTAAAATCTCCAACTCCAACGGTGCTTGTAGGTGGAGTGAAGCTTGTTCTTCTTTCAATTTTCCAACAAAGATCTTCAATTCTTGATGATCCTTCAAGAATCTCTAAAAGCCCTAATTTTCTCCCCATTTTCTCTCTTTTCTCTTCCTCTTTTTTACGTAAATGCTTGTGTGTGTGTGTGTGTGTTTCTAGTGTGTGTTTTAAGCGTGTAGGGATTTTGGCTTTACAAGCCAAAAGTAAGACAAGGGTTGAAATTCCCTTTTGCCTTTAATTGTTTCCTCACTCTTCTTTTAAATTCCAAGCCCTTTTTAGTTTTTTCAATTCACTTTTTATTTTCTTAATAAATCTTACATTATTATTTTCATTATTATTATTTTAAAATTTGTAAATTAAAAAAAAAATCGGGCCTTTACAATAATGTAAGGCTCGATTGGTAATTTATTTTGCACGTATTAAATTATGACTATATGATAATTCTCTCATTTATTTATTATTATGTTTTCTTGTGGTTGGATTGACTAATTGCATTGTTGGAGACATTATGACTAATCTATTGATATGTATGCATGTTGGTTAGGACATATGTTTGACACTTCACATCTCACATGTCCTACACTCTACACCATCTTAATTTTTTCTTATTTTAGAATCTCTACTGGAGTTATTGTTTTGACCTCTACCAGATCCAAGTAACAGTAGGGAGCTGGCACCTTGATGACATGGATTAAAAGGACACTTTCCTTTTGGACTCTTATGTTTATTTTTGGGATGTAATTAAATTCACAACTTTCATTTTGATCTTTTATTATTTTTGGGAATGTAAAAGGCCCTATGATCTTTATATGCTGATGTGAAGGCTTGGAAGTCTCAATAAGACCAGTATTCTTTTGACTTAGAAATAGCAATTACAAGATGAATACACTTTTAGAATTTATGTATGGAAACCTTGTTGGGTTATATGTATGGAATGTGAATAAATATTTTATGTTATGAAAATTCAAGTAAGAATATTCTAATCACAAGGTGGTTTGAGATATAAAAAAATTATTTATTTAATTTGACATTGATTTACAAGGTCACCCTCGAGTCTTTGGAGCCCGGAGCGTGACAATCTTTATGAGAGAGAAGGTATCCAAGTGTGTCTTGAGTAATCATCAACAATTATGATATACCACAAAGTGACAGACCAATCCTCATGTGACACGTGTACCTATAGACCATCCATAGCTCGGCCATATAGAGTGGGCTAACTATTCAGAACGGGCTTACGCCCCTACCTTCAGAACTCATAAGGTCTATGCACAGACCTTCAGAGGACTCCCTATGGTTCCGCCTTAACGCCTACCGAGTAGAGAATAAGGAATTTGTCTTCTACAAGGAAACTGCCACCCATGGTTATCTTTCAAGCGTAGTATCCAATAAGGTAACTATCATTCTTCGATGATCAAATCCCTACTTTCATGGCTCCAAATCCTAATCAACTTAGGAATCACTAAGCCTATAAATAAAACCCTAAGGTACGCTTTTACATTCATGCTCATTCTTTGGCTTACATTTCAGTCTTTCAATTCAGTTTTATTAACCTAAGCATCGGAGCGGCTACCGCCAAAGCCAATCTGGTGGCCCTTTGATCTTCTTTTTGAGTGTTCCTCAGGCAACGGAGTTCGGAGTCCATAGCAGCCTTCGCAAGAGCCAAAAAGTGCAGCATCAGTTGGGCGCCGTCTATGGGAAGCGACAATTGCTCCTTCCACCAAGTGCTCTAGTTACGAACAAATTCAACCTCATTCTCACCGGAGGATCATGGCTCCCAATATCTGCCTGAGGAAAAGCGCTCAAAATCTTCAAGACCCTCAACCTCGGCCGTCCACCGCTAGCCGGACAAGGAAGAGGACGAACCACCAATCCCGTACGGCAAGAGCTTGATCAGGTCAAGTGACAGAATCAGTTGATGCAGGAACAACTTCTAGCCATGCCCAGAACTCTGGCAATGCTCACTCAGAACCGTGAAACTAATCCTCCGAATCCACCCGTCAATATTGCTGCTCAGAGGACACAACCCCCTACTGTTAACACGGGTGGAGAACCCCAAGAAGATATTCCCAGCAACCAACCGGCATACCCCCAAGTTGCCACTCACATTGGCAGAGATCCTTACCCATCAACAGCGACAGGCAGGGGAATACTGACCTTTATCCCAGATATTCACTATTGGAGCACCACTAGGGCCCCAACCCTTAGGGCTTCGGGAGCGAATCCAGCACCACAAGAGTCTCAACCTCAAGCGGCTCTTGCTCCTCCAGCCCAGAAAAACTGAGATAATCTCCCAGCAATGATCTAAGGTCATCCTATCCACGTAGGTGTTGAGGTTGCAAGGCTGGACTCGCAACAACCAATCCCACCCAGGGGCCCACAAAGAGCTGAAGAAATTGTAGATTCTATGGACCGCATTGTAGTTACAAGGGGTGCTCAAGCCCCTCCAAAGCAGGATGAGCTAGCTCGACTGCTTGGAAGGTTCACTACACCATTCACCCCTACTATTATAGTTGAGGAAAGGCCCAGAAAATTCGTTGTCCCAAAGTCTAGTCCTTATGATGGAACTAGGGATCCAAGGGACCACCTTTCCTATTACCAGCACACTATGGCCCTGCATGGGGCTTCCAACGCCTTTATGTGCCGAACATTTGTGACCAGCCTCAATGGAACCGCTCTGAAGTGGTTTTACCATCTCCCACCAAACTCAGTCACTGGCTTTTATGAGCTCGGTAGGCAATTCCTAGACAGGTTCATGACCAGCAAAAGGCTGAGGAAGGGTCCTAAATTCTTACTGAGTGTAAAACAATTAAAGAAAGAGCCCCTCAAAGAGTACATCGTGTGTTTCCAGCTTCCTTGTGGCTGCTCTGACATCTGGTCTTGCTCAGGGAGGTTTCAAAGATTCTCTGACAAAGAGTCCCCCTGCCGACATGGCAGCTCACATGGATCGAGCCAGGAAATACATTAACCTAGAAGAAGCAAAGAGTACCTCCTGAAAGATTAAAGAGCAAGCCCAGAAAGACAATCAGAAAAAGGATAACCAAAAGAAGGATGACCAGAAAAGGGACCCCAGTACAGCTAGGAAGAAGATTAGAAGCCCTGAAAAAAGAACAGCGCCCAGAACTCCATATAATCCAGGACTAAGAGAGTTCACCAATTTTACTTCTCTGAACACCTCTCCAAACAACATACTTCGGCAAGTCCGATCTCGCAAAAATTTAAGGTGGCCGGAGCCCTTAAAAGGTGATCCCAACTACAGGGACCAGAGCAAGTATTGCGATTTTCACAAAGACCGCGAGCACACAACCAACACATGTAAGGCCCTTAAACATGAGATTGAGCAGCTCATAAGGATAGGACAATTGTAGGAATTCATTAAGTAGGACGGAGGGCAGAACCCCCGCGATGATAGGCCCCAGCAGAGAAGGCCGGACCAGAGGCCTGATCAAAGGCAGGAACAACTACAGGGACTTAATGAATTCCAACTACAGGGACTAGAGCAAGTATTGCGATTTTCACAAAGACCGTGGGCACACAACCAACACATGTAAAACCCTTAAACATGAGATTGAGCAGCTCATAAGGATAGGACAATTGCAGGAATTCATTAAGCAGGACGGAGGGCAGAACCCCCGCGATGATAGGCCCCAGCAGAGAAGGCCGGACTAGAGGCCTGATCAAAGGTAGGAACAAAAGGAAGAACGAAACGAGCCTCAGTGGCAGAACGATCAGGTTATCTTTGTCCTCCATGCCGACACCCCGGCCATAGGGACTTCCAATAGAGCAAGAAAATGGTATGCTCGAGAGGCTAGAGCTGCTCCCAGCTTTCTACCGATCTGCAACGTTGAGAAAAGTTTAAGACCAACACCTGAGATCAAATTCACGGATCAGGATCTCGCAAGAGTGCACTGTCCTCACAATGATGCCCTCGTCATCTGTCTCAAAATTGCTAACTTTGAGATCCAAAGAGTCCTGGTGGACACGGGGAATTCGACGAACATACTGTTCTACGAACCCTTCACACAGATGAAGCTCAACCCCAATGACATCAAGCCCACAACCATGATCATGGCAGGATTTGATGGGAATCTCAACACCCCGTTGGGGAGGATTGACCTCCCAACCACAACAGGAGAGGGAAATAGAAAAAAGACCACAATGACAGAATACATGGTTCTGAATGCCAAGTCCCTTTACAATGCCATAATTGGAAACCCTGGCTACATCAGATGGGAGTGGTCACCTCAACCCTCCACTAGTGCCTAAAGTACAATCACAATCAGGCTGTCTATTCTATCAGAGGGTGCCAACCGGCTTCTAGAGAGTGCCATGCCCTCGCTCTCAAAGAGAAGATAGAATTTCTGAAAAACAATCTCTCTGTGTTTGCATGGGAAACGAAGCATATGGAGGGTGTAGATCCAGACCTCATCACTCATAAATCAATGATAGATCTAGACCACCCACTAGTGAGACAAAAAAGAAGGCCACTCGCTCTAGAGCGACATCAGGTCATCAACGAAGAGGTCTAGAGGCTGCTTGAGGCTAAGATGATATGGGAAGTATTTTACCCAGATTGGTTAGCCAATACCATTCTGGTCAAGCAAAAAATGGCAAGTGGAGAGCCTGTGTTGACTATACAGACCTCAATAAAGCTTGCCCCAAAGATAGCTTCCCTCTTCTAAGGATAAATCAGCTAGTTGATGCTACTGCAGGGCATGAACTCATGAGCTTCATGGATGCCTATTCAGGATACAACCAAATTCAGATGTACCCACAAAACCAAGAGAAGACGGCATCCATAACCGAACGTGGTCTCTATTGCTATAGAGTGATGTCGTTCGGCCTAAAGAATGTTGGGACCGCATACTAGCATCTGGTCAACAAAACGTTCAGTCCACTAATCAGAAGTACCATGGAAGTTTGTATTGATGGCATGCCGGTCAAAACCCTATGAAAGAGCAACCACCCCCACGGTAATGGGCAAGCAGAAGCCACTAACCAAACAATCCTCGATAAAGATTTGGGTTGAACAACTCCTTGAGGTACTTTGGGCCCACAGGACAGCTAGAGGAACGCCGACTTCTGAAACTCCCTTCTCGTTGGCCTACGGTACCGAAGCAGTGATTCCTATGGAGATCGGAATGCCTACCCTGAGGACTGAAGCTTTTTAGCACAAGATGGCCATAAACTCTAAGTTGGGGCTGAAACCCATCAACTTTCAAGTAGGGAAACCTCGTATTTTCAAATACTAAGGATCCCACTATGGGAAAGTTATCACCCAACTGGGAGGGTCCCTACAGAGTAACCAAAACTGTCAGACCTACCACTTACTGGTTAGAAGACATGGCTGGGAAACCTGTTCCTACACCTTGGAATATAGAACACTTACGGAGGTATTAACAATAAATATTTCTTTTCCCTTCTTAAAATATCTTCCTAAAGTGTTCCCTCAAAATGTACAGACTTCATGTCTGGTCCATTTTAATGTACAGACTTCAGGTCTGGTCCATCTTAATGCACAGACTTCAAGTCTGGTCCATCTTAATGCATAGACTCCCAGGTCTGGTCCATCTAAATGTACAGACTTCATGTCTGGTTCATCTAAATGTACAGACTTCATGTCTGGTCCACCTTAATGTACAGACCCCCAGGTCTGGTCCATCTAAATATACAAACTTCATGTCTGGTCCACTTTAATGTACAGACCCCTAGGTCTGGTCCATCTAAATGTACAGACTTCATGTCTGGTCCACCTTAACATACAGACCCCCAGGTCTGGTCCATCTAAATGTATAGATTTCATGTCTAGTTCATCTAAATGTACAGACTTCATGTCTGGTCCATCTAAATGTACAGATTTCAGGTCTAGTCCATCTAAATATACAAATTTCAGGTCTGGTCCATCTAAATGTACAGATTTCATGTCTAATCCATCTCAATGGATAGAACTTCGCGTCTGGTCCATTTTATTAAAACTGCTCAATTATTTTCCAAACTGAAGAGAAAAGTAAGTTCTGGAGATCTGTTCTAAGAACAAAGGTTCTGGTTATCAAAGATTCGTTCAAATACCATCAGTCCAATTATTATTACAAGTCTTTTGGCTCGACAATTAAGCCCTGGATGGTCTGCTTTTACCAAACCTGCTGATCAAGTTGTTCAACACAAGTTTTGATTCAGCTGCCTTCGATATCAAGACTCAGTCTCAGTTATTTTACTTTGGTCTTCCTACCTTGTTCTAACTGTGGGAAGCACAGCTGTTACCACATTGTCTTAACAGATTTGCTTAGATTATTACAAGTTACATTACTCAAAAGGTTGCCCTTCAGAACTGATAGTTCATGAACATCTTTGCCCACCTTAATTACAAGTTTGAAGGGTCGAAGCCCACTTATATACTACAGAGCAGTGGGACTCAAAAGGATCTCGTTCAGAACCTTCTCAGTTAATAGTTGGATAAAGAGATCCGGAGAGCGCTCTCTCCACAGGACTGAAGCCCAACTTATGTCACAAGGCGTAGATGTTATGTAAAACCGCTTGGCCTACTACCAAGATATGCAAGTAAAGCAATTTTGATGGCAGTTAGCAACAGTACTCGGGAAAATGCTCCAGCTTTAGAAGAATATAATTGACATTGATAAAAGATAAAAGTACACCGAGTTTGAGGAAAAGAACTCAGTTTTATTAATCTGTACAAATTTACATCAATACAGAAGGTTTTGCAAGGAAACAAAATGCAACCCTAAAAGCTATAACGGTTTCAAAAAAGTCACAGTTCTGCCCCATGTCATTATCACTTTCTCCTGGTTTCTCTAGAGTAGGGGAAGGATCTTGGATCCCAAGCCGTCATCATCACTTTCCTGGGCATCGATTTGAACAAAGGATGAGGGCTTTGAGTCTCATGACACCTACATACTCCTCCTTCATTCTCTTCAAATTCAGCGCAGCATCCTGGTTGGCTTGTGCAAGGGTCTCTGCCAAGAAAAGGATGGGAGGAGGTGCCCCACCATCATCTTCATCATCAACGATCCAAGCCTCGGTGGAATCAAGGAGGGCCCACCCCCAGGCAGGGAAATCCTGGCCGGATGCCAAGATGGATAAGAGGATCTTCGCCTTTTTTAGTTTATCCTTAGGAACAGAGGTAAGAGGCTGGGCTGTTCCCAACCATAATTTGGTCACACCTAACTCAGATTGAAAATCGTCAATCATCTTCGAACCCTTGATGGCAACAAAGCCCTGCACAGATTGCAAAACATTAAGATACATAAATCAGTAAAACAAAAAGCGTGTGCACATGTATATATATATATATATGTATACAACGCTTTCACTAGACGCGTTGATCGAAATTGACGGGACAAAATAAGAAGAAAAATAAGTAGAAGGTGGTGAGTAAGTCAAGCTCGAACAGTGGAAGCAAGGGAAAGCTCCGGACGGCGGCGGCATTTGTGAAATCTCCGTTCAATTTGACAAAGAGGCATCTCAAAAGCAAAGGAATGGGGGAATGGGCATAAATCTACCATCCTTCCCACATATATAGACACCTAAGAATCAAAGGGCCACCTAATCAAACCTTCGCGACGGTTGGGGTGGCCTCGAAAGCCCAAACGACGGCAGAGCATTAAATAACGCGCCAACAGTCACCTTGGAACACGAGGAGACAGAACGCATGACTTTTCGGGAGATCGCAGCCTTAGTTACGCCATAAGGTCAAACTAAGGCTTGAGGGAGGAGGGAGTAGTTGATATACCACAAAGTGACAGACCAATCCTCATGTGACACGTGTACCTACAGACCATCCATAGCTCGGCCATACAGAGTGGGCTAACTATTTAAAATGGGCTTACGCCCTTACCTTCAAAACTTATAAGGTCTGTGCACAGCCCTTTAGAGCACTCCCTATAGTTCAGAGCTCATCACCGCCTTAACGCCTACTGAGCAGCGGATAAGGAAATGGTCTTCTAGAAAGAAACTGCCACCCATGGTTATCTCTTAAGCGCAGTATCCAATAAGGTAACTGCCATTCTCCAATGATCAAATCCCTACTTTCTTGGCTCCAAATCCTAATTAACTTAGGAATCACTAAGCCTATAAATAAAACCCTAAGGTACGCTTTTACATTCATGCTCATTCTTTGGCTTACATTACAGTCTTTCAATTCAGTTTTATTGACTTAAGCATCGGAGTGGCTACCGCCGGAGCCAATCCGGTGGCCCTCTTATATTCTTTTTGAGTGTTCCTCAAGCAACGGAGTTCGGAGTCCACAGCAGCCTTCGTAAGAGCCAAAAGTACAGCATCAAATTATAAAAACATAATGTTTTCCTCCTAGATTTGCTACTCTAGTAGGTCCAAATAGATATAAGTGTAGGAGTTGTAATAGTTTGTTTGTTGAGATATCTTTCTTTTTTTTGAAAGTGAATTTAACTTGTTTTCCTAGTTGGCAAGCACCACAAACACCATCTTTGAAAATTTTGGTTTTGGTTAAACCCCTAACTAGTTTATGCCTTAACAAGTTTGAAATTAAGTCCATGTTTGGGTGACCTAGTCTTTTATGTCATAACCAACGATTTTCATTTATAACCGCAAAGAATTTAACATTTTGAGTTGCAATGTCATTAAAGTTATGCAATAAATGTTATTATCCTTATATGCAACAAATAATACATTTTCATGATTATATGCATCTTTATTAAACACTTATTTGATTCAAATATGATCACATAGCCTTTATCACATAATTGACTAATACTAAGAAAGTTGTGTTTTAAACCATCATGAACAAGTAGAATATTTTCAATAAAGAGAGAAGAGTTTTTATCTATGCTTCCAATGCCACATATTTTACCATTTGAATTATCTCTAAAGCTCACATATCCTTCAACTTTTGGTGTGAGGGAAGTGAACTTGGCTTTGTCTCTGGTCATGTATCTTGAGCATCTACTATAGAAGAACCACTTGTCCTTACTTGATTAAGACTTGAGACAAACCTACAAAAGTCACTTAGGTGACTCCTTTTGGTACCCAAATCTTTTTGGGTATATTTTGGTTAGCCTTGGGAGGAAATGTTCATTTTGGAACCCAAATCATTTTTACTTTTGCCCCTCAATTTTGCATTTCAAGAATAAGCATGATATGATACCTTTGAGCTTGAGCCTTTAACAAAGAAATTTGATATGCCTTTTGTTTAACATGAGCATATTTTATCCCAAACTGGCCTGATCACAACTACACATCTTTGTTGTAAAATAATTTTATCTATAATTTCACTTCCTTTAATAAATTTCTTTAAAGTGAAATTTAGATATTCTCATTTCTTTTTAAGAGAGGCAATTTCCTTCTTAAGCTCTTCAATTTTTAAATGAAGTTGATCATTTTCTTTCTTTAAAACCTCATTTTGATCATTTGAGATTTTTATTTCATTTCAGAGATAAGCGATTTTCTTTTAAAATTCTTTATTTTTAAAATGAATTTTTCTAAGCTCTTCAAGAAGCTCTTCAAAGGCATCTTGCAATTCTTTATAAGAAGGAGATAAGTTAAGGTTAGAGATTACCTCATCTTCATTTTCCATAAGACAAAAGTTTGCAACTTCTTGGTTACTCAATTCTTCCTCTGAATCATCCCAAGTTGCTTTCATTGCCTTTTTTTTTCTTAGTGTCTTTCTTGAGTTGAGGAAAATTTTCCTTTATGTGTCCTGAGTTTTAACACTCAAAGAAAATAGGAGGATTTTTTTGTAAGGTTCCCACTTGCTTGATTCTCGTTTTTGTTGCCTTCTTCCAAATTGCTTCTTTCTTAGGTAGTTTCTAAACTTCCTTGTGATCAAGGAAAAATCTTTGTCATCACCATCATCATCCTCTTGATCATTGTCATCTTCTTTTTCTTCACACATTTGTGATGATGATTTGAAGGCGATGTACCTTTTAGGCTTGTTTTCTTACTCTTTATAGTGAGTTCATGAATCATGAGTGATCCGAGAAGCTCATCAAGGCTTAGGATATTGAGATATTTGGCTTCTTGGATAGCGGTTACTTTAGCTTCCCAATTCCCTGGTAGAGACTTAAGAATTTTTCTTACTATTTCAAAATTAGTATAGCTCTTACCAAAAACCTTTAGAGAGTTAATAATATTGGTGAAGCAAGTAAACATTTCAGGTATCGATTCATTAATGTCCATTTTAAATAATTCATAGTTAACTTGGATTATTTCACTTGATTCTTACCTTTATAGGTAACTTCAAGTTTATCCCAAATCTCTTTTACAGATTCACATGTGGAGATTCTATTGAACTCATTTGCGTCTAAGGCACAATATAAGTTGCTTATAGCCTTAGCATTGAGCTGAATTAATTTGAGGTCATTTGCATCCCATTCATTTTCTTTCTTAGCTACCTATATAGAGCTAGAGGCTTCTACAACCTTTATTGGAACATGTGGACCATTAATAAATGACACTTAAAATCTCATAATCAAAGGCTTGAAGATAAATTTTCATTTTAGCCTTCCAATATCTGTAATTTTGACCACTAAATAAGGGAGGTCTATTTGTTGATCGCCCTTTGGCAAAGACGGTTAACATAATATTTGTCATATCTTTTCTCTTAAATTTTTAAATCTATTTTAAAAATATGAGGCTGTAATATCACTTGTTTTCGAGATATATACCCTAGAGGGGGGGTGAATAGGGTATTTGAAAAATATCATCTACTTTTACAAACTTAACATATTAATGCAAGAAAAGCACAAAGTGAGTAAATAGTAAGGAAAAGAGAACAAACACAACGATTTTACGAGATCTGAAAAACTTCCTAGGTTCTCGACTCAAGTTCCCCACTTGAGTTTTTCTACTATATGAACTCATTCACAAGTGGAGATCAAACCTTTACAATGAAGAGTTTTTCGATTTTTTCCTAAAAAAAATCCCTTTTTGCCTCACAAGGGTAGCACCTATCCGCAAATCTCACCACAATGAGAAGATACAAAGAGTTCACCAAAGAATGCTATCTTTTGGAGCTAAATGGTAAAATAAAAGTTCACTCTTTAATGATTGATCAATAAATGCTTAAGTATTTAAGAGATAAGAGAACTTTGAGATATAGATTTGAAATTAATGAAATTTCAAGTCACTTTGAATTATTTGAATGTAAGAACAAGTAACTGTTTGTAAGAGTTTACAATAAATGTTTTCAACAACCTCAATATATAGGCCTTTGAAGAATATAATGGTTAAATTCAAAAACTAGTTTTTTTTTCCTTTTTTAATTTGTTTAAAATTTGAATTTGAAAGTGTCAGATCTACAAAATCAGTCGACTCAGTTCATTATTTAGTTGACTAAATTATAATTTAGTTGACTAAAAAACTCAATTGATTTATCTAAAGGTAGAGGTTGGTTTTGTTCAAAGTCATTCAGTCAATTGATTCTTAGAGTCAATCCCCTAAATCTTCCAATGTCAATTTCTTCACAAATGGCTTTTATGTTTCAGTTGACTGAATGTTTTGTAGACATCTTATTTTGTGACCATTGATTGTATAGTTACAAAAATGTAATTTTGCGATGTTCCAAGGGTGTTTCGGTCATTTCTATAATATATTTTGAGAAATTCCTTGATTAGTGGTAGTTTCGTCATTTCTAAGAAATTGCTAAGATATTTCCTATCCAGGAGTATTTTGGTACTTTCATAAATAATTTGGTTCCTAGGGGTAGTTTGGTCATTTCACATATTTTTTTTACCTCAAGGGCATTCTTGTAATCTTGTATATCTTTTATTCCTTAAGGGCATCCTCAGTAATTTTTAGCATTTTTCTAACCTTTTAGGAGTATTTTAATAAATTCTAGAGGTTTCCCACTTCCTAAGAGTATTTCGATAATTTCGGCACCGTTTTGCCCTTTGAAGGCATTTTGGTAATTTTGACACAATCCTAACTTCAGCGGGTCTCTTATGCCACTTGGAGGGCACTTTCATAATTTCTGCATCATTTTACCCATTTGGGAGTATTTTGGTAATTTTAGTCCTTTAGTGACAAATTAGGTATATTTTTATGCCTTGGGGATAATTTGGTCATTTTCATGCCTTAGGGGAAACTTAAAGGTTCTCCAGCAAATTGGGGATAATTTGGTAATATTGAGTGATAATTATCATTTATACACAATAAGAGTTTCTTTTTTTAGAGTTTTGGTAAATCTAGTTTCTAGACTTGTCCATCTTAGAGATTCAATGAATCTACATAGCCATTTTTAGAGTTTATTTAGCAATATACTCTTTTTTTTTTCTTCTTAATTTCCATTGGTCCATGCATGTAGACATTAATCAAATCAGCTTATGCATTGTCAGTAATTATTTTTAAATCAT
Organism: Nyssa sinensis; assembly: GCA_008638375.1. NCBI lineage: Eukaryota > Viridiplantae > Streptophyta > Magnoliopsida > Cornales > Nyssaceae > Nyssa > Nyssa sinensis. Next base: position 14,226,307 of record CM018032.1, on the reverse strand, counting down.
TCATTTAAGATATTCATTCTCTAGGATAATTATTTGATTTATTCATTTATTTAATCATGTAATTATCACTCAAGACATGATCACAACCCTTCAATTATGAGGTTGATTATAGGCTTTTAGATCAAATTTTTACATTTTGCCTACAAATAGACTTCCTTGATTACCATTCTAGAGGTTTATAAATTCATAGTCATATGTTGTTGTTCTAGTTCCAGAGCTATCTCTCTAGAATTCTCAAGTCCAGTCTCTCTCAAAGCCGAAGCCTTGCCTGGTTGATGACCTCCAATCAAGAAGAACAAGTAGAACTTTTCTTGGGCGACGATCCCGAACTGAACGATCCTAGTCGAAGTGCTGCCCGATCATCTGCGATAAAACAAGGTATGTGCCCGAAACCCTTCTTAGTCTTTTTGTCCTATTATTCTTTCTTCTATCACTTTTAATAGAAGAGGGCAAACTGAAAAACTACGTGACTCTGATTCCATCATTGGATGGATATATAGGAAGCATTTGGGCTTGAGTCAAATCCCTTTCCCTTTCCCGTTTACTTTCTTTACTTTCATATAAGTATTATCCCTTATTTTTATTTATATTTTAATCGGTCGTTCATCACCTTTTATCATTATTGATAGAAGTGGGTGACATGTGCCATAAGCCCGATCCATCACCTCCTATCGCCATTGAGAGGAGTGGATGGTGATCTGTTGGCTTCTATCATCATTGATAGAAGCTGACCATGAGGTGACTTCAAAGCCTATTTTTCTTTTGATTTTTATTCTATTTATTGTCATTTTTTCTCTCCATTTCTCTTTTATTTCTATATTTATTACAATAAAAGATCCTTGCACTTGAACACTTGAGAAAGACCAATTCGGATCGAGCAGGGTGGGTGAGTGCCTAACACCTTCCCATTCCGTATTTTAGCCCCCTGGATTAAGTTTTTCCTTTGGTTTCGCATATTTCAGTGCTTTATATTTTAACCCATGCCAAGGAGTTTAGAATGTAATTAAAAAATAGCAATATAATTTTAATTTCGTTATTATTTATTTTACATGTATTCTCTTTTATGAGTTGTAACGAGTTTGCTTGTTTAATTGCTCAAATTAAGCTGGCGACTCCTCTTATTTATCTTCACTTTCTAGGGCATTCCTTCCCACCTTTAGGGAAGGGAATAGCCAGGTCTGAGTTTTGAGGGTCCTTTCTGGTGGTAGTGCTAACAATGAGTTAAGGTCTTGTGAACAAAAATACATTTAGTCGACAAAGTCACTCGTCCAGTTGATTGAATTTGACAAAGACAAAATAGGCATGTTTTATGAACATGATTCTGTCGACTAAATTATCAGCTTAGTCAACTGAATGAGCCAGTTTTGCAATATTGCATATTTTGTTCATTGTTCTCTTTTTCAAATATCTTGACTTTTCAAAACTTAGTGTGATATCCTGACCCAAATTATAACCGAGAGACAGTGTAAACTTGAGTCGATAGGGCTTTATGTTATAATGTCAAATGAAATGGACGAGTTTGGATTTGAAATTGTTTTGAATGTACGAAGGATGTTGGGCAATGCCGAGCAAACCAAGAACGGATATCAAAAAAATAATAATAATAAAAATAAAATAAAATAATAAAATAAAAATAAAAAAAAAAGAAAAAGAAATAAATCAATAAGTAATTAAAAAGTGGGTAATATAGATATATGTATATATAGGGTATGAAAATGATACATATGTGAAGGTGTGTATATGTGTTACAATATGTAACTAATAAAAAATAAAAATTAAAAGAAAGGAAGAAAACGGGTGGTTACAATTTACTAGGAAATGAAGGAAGCATGCGTTACAATATATATATATAAAACAATGGGAAGCATGTGTGTTAGAACTTGGGGGGGGGGGTTATCAAATTATCAAATTAAAGCATGCCAATGCATGCGTTAGAACTGGAGAAAAAAAAAAAGGAAAAAAAAAACAAAGAAGAAAAACGGAGCAGCACGCATGCGTTAGAAGCAAGAAGAGAAAAAAAAACAGAGAAGAAAGAAAATAGGGGGTGCGGCACACGAAGCAGGAAGGAAAAGAAAAAAAAAGAAAAGAAAAGAAGAAAGAGGCGTGCAACAAGGGGCGTGGTTCAGGGGCAGTGCAACAGGCAAAAACAAAAGGGGTAAGAGCTTTCTGTCTTAAATTTTGAGAAACATGAATGATTTATTTGATTTTAGGATCTTGTTAAGCATGGAAATTTGTTTAGATTTCAATTTGAAGTCAAGAGAAAGGATCAAGAAACGAGAGAGAACAAGACATTTACAGAGAGGAATACAACAAATGCGTCGTGTAATTTTTATGTGTTTAACTTGGTTTAAACAATGGGGGATTATTCCTAAGAGGTGCAGAAATTGAATGGGAGGAAAAAGGGGCTAAAACAGTAGAGAAAAAGGTGGGAAATGGAGGAGAAAAAAGGCTGCCGGAAAATCGCACAGCTCTAGTGGAGCTGCGATTTTCCCTATTTTGGGAGTGTTCCGACACTCCAATCGAAAACCTGAGGGTAGATTTGATTTGCCCATGACCTGTAGGTTCGAATCCCATCCGTTGCCTGCGAGTCGCCGTTGACGGAAGAGGTGACCGGCCAGGCGCTGGAAACGCTACTGCGTGGCTGCTGGTTTTGTTCTTGATTTTGGGCCAAACTGGGTCGGGTCTGACCAGACCCGCCCATTCAGAGGGCTGTCCAACACTGTTACTTTATGGGTAAAATTTTAAATTTGAGTTGGGGGGTGTTTGGTTGGAAAAGAGAAGCTATCCATTGTTTGGCTTAAAAATGAACAAAAATGGAAAAAAGAAAAAAAAAAAAAAAAGGGATGAATGCCCTGTGATTTGAACCAGTGACCAAGGGGAAGGAGTGCGAAGGATGGACCACTGTACCACTGAGGCACATGTGGTTTATTTTGCTTCAAACAATATATATATCAGACACAATTAAGTAAATTAAATAATTAAATAAATTCGAATTAAATTTCGATGCGTAAATTAGTCGATTAAATAATGAAAACTTACTGTTTTGGACCTTCTGGATTTAATGGTGAGGTCCGTTTCACGGGACGGAGTCCCAAAAAATAAAATACCGGTAGAAATTTCAAAAAGACCAAAATGCCCTTAAGTCGAAAGTGAGTCAAACAGACTCCGATTGAGTTAAGTAAATAGTAAATTTTTATTATTTCAAACCTTCTAGACTCAACAGTGAAGTCCAAATTGTGAAAATAGAACCCAAAAAATAAAGACGCGTAAATGACCATTTTACCATTGGGTAAATTAGATCAAATTAGAGGTCGTAAAAATATAAATAAATAAAAGAGATATTTAGAGTAGCGAGGCATAAATTCGATAAATGACATTAAAGCTAAAACGTGTTTACTAATATATATATAGGAGACTCGAAAGGAAAAGGGAAGGTCATGGAATACTAAGACGCATTGATAAGGTAAGTGGATTCCTATCTCTTATACATGGTTTTCCAAGCCACATCATTTCTATTACTGCCAAAACTTGTACTCATGTATGTAACCATTGTTATTGTTTCCACCATTGATATTGTCCTATCTGGTGGAGGCTTATTGACTGATATCTTATGATTTGATTCATTGTAATGATGTCTATCATTGTATGCTTACGTCATGTTATTTCATACCTTATACACGATAGAATCTTGATTTATAATTAAATGTCGAGACTGTGAATGGACAAATGGTGATGGAGGTGTTTTTATCGATTGACTAGACCTTCGAGTCGATTGACAGGATCTACGGGCCGATTAACGGGACCTACGGGTCGAATCCGTGATCGGACATATAGTGATGGGGGTGTTTTACATATTGAGTTTGAGGGTATTTTATATGCATTGACCGTTTTCTCATTAATTGTACTTGACTGTGACCGTTTTATTGTGGCAGTATTCATGTTGATTGTGATTATTGTGCTTTATCCATATCCATGCTACACTACTGCTCACACTTGTTATTGGGCTTTACTGTTCATTGGCTTTGTGGCACTTTACTGTTAACTGCAATCGTTGTCATGACTAGCTATCATGTTACCCTGAATTCACGTTTTCCTATGTAATCCCTAACCCGTATTTGAGATAGGTTTTTACTTACTGAGCTTTGTGAGTTCACCCCTTATATTATATCTTTCAGGTGAGAATGCTACAGAACCACAGTAGGAGATCTGGAGCATAGGGAGACGGTTGAGGAGCACAATAGAATACAGTAGTTTCTCCTATGCACTCACCACCTAAAACAAAAATGGTTTATGTTTGGTAGTTATTAAACTTATTTACAATTTTTGGAACAATGTTGTAATAAGGCTTCCACACTTTAATATTAAGGTTATATTGTTTATTGTTATCACTGGTAAAAGAATGAAAAAAGTAAGGACGGCCATTGGGCCGGCCCCATGACATGAGATCCGTATAGGGTGGGTTTCGGGTCGTGACACTTAGAGTTTATCAATGTTATGCTTTTGAAAAATTATTTTGTTGATTGATTTTAATTGATTAATTAAATACTTAAGCATTATACATTTGATCAATCATTCCTAGTTCGCTCAAAACCCCAAAATAAGAAGAAAAAAAAATTAAAGTTTTCACTTAATTCCTTAGGCTTGTATGCTTTCATTTCTTTTGTGCATGACTTAATGTTTGATCATATAAGAATATAATCATGAGATTGATCTTTTGCATCATCGGTCAAAATTGATTACTCATTCTTTGAATTAATTGACTTATTTGCGTTGTCACTTAAGATAAACCATTTGTCCACATAATCAATGCTTTGTTATTATTAAAATTACTGAAATACCCTTAATTGAAACCTTTAGGACTAACACTAATTTAAGTAGAACCATCACAGAATCCTAATTTACTTAATTTAACATCATAATTGAATTCAGGGCGTCCACAAACCTTGGACACGCCCCTTCTGGAATTTAATTACCTTTCTGTTGCCCTATAACTTACACTAGGGTTATTTTGTTCATTTTACATATTTATGTTGGATTAATTCTGGATCCTCGAATGTCTAAATGGACCTCACCATTAAGTACGGGGTGCTTAAAAACTTTTGGAATGTCCCTTTTTACATTTTAATTGGAATTTTATTTACTATTTTAAGCTTAGGGAAAAAATAGTAATTTTAATACGTCTTAGGGGTATTAATTTAAGGGGTTTTTGGCCAAAGGTCTACAAGTATGTTGTTAATTAGGATGAGATCGAAGGCTATTCTTTTTAACACCAAAAGTCTATTAATATTTTTGTGTCTAAAATACCCTTTACTATAAAGGTCCATCTCGGTAACTACCTCCTAGAAATTAAGAAAGTTTTTCAAGAAAGTTTTTTCAAAAATAACTTACAAATTATAAATTTATTTTTAATAAAATTTATATTTGAACCTAAAAGTCGAGATCTATCAAATAAGATTTATATTGCATATAAAAATTTGAAAAACAAAATCATTATGAAACAATTAAATTTCATCCTAGCGAAATAATAAAATTTCACTAGCAAATAATGAAATTTCACTATTTCATAAAATAAAATAAATTCACTCCTAAACTAAAAAAAAAAAATTGTACTATCAAACTTCTTTTACTATAAAATTTTTTTTTAATATACTTGATGAGAGCATAATATTTCATATTTTTAATTCCCTTATATTTAGTTTTGTGACATATTTTTTATTGAAGTGAGCTAATTAATTCATTTATTGAATTAGGGAAGCATTGATGGTAAAAGAATAATTTTGTGTAATTTTTAGTTTTTGGACAGATTTTACCTATATAGCTTCATTTGAGATTTGGATGATGTTAGAGTTCGAGAATGAGGAAGTGGTCTTCATGAAGTTTGTAGAGGACGTCTTGGGCTTTTCAGAAAGGTCTGGTTTGCAAAAATCCAAGTTCGTTTGGGCCTCCAAACATTGTGTCGAAATCAGGCCTGGAAAGCTGTCCCGCATAGTAGAATCCTGTCCGACCAGCCAACTTCAACAAGCCGTAAATTGAGTTTCCGAAGTCCAAATCAGGTGTTTTAAAATCCTATAATTATCTACTCATCCAGGGCTACAACTCTCATGAAGAGCCCGAGTCAAGATTCAGTCATTTTGGAATATAAAAATAGCTCGCAAGTTTTAGCCTAATTAAAGTGTGGCTGCTGTGTGATTTGGGAGGCTGAACCAAGAGAAGTATGTGGCTTGAACGGCTGAAGAAAGAATAAAGAGTTGAAAAGTCAAAGGAGTGGGGCCCATGAACCAAAAGCAAGACCAAACAAAAGAAAAGAAAGAAAATCCCCAAGAGGGGTGCGGCTGGCTGAAGTGGACGTGTAGGGCCCAAGGGAAAGAAATAAAAAGAAAGAAAAGAAGGGTTTGGAAGAGGAAAAAAGAGAGAAGCGGCGCAAACCAGTGAAGAAGCTTGTGCGGCACGAGAGAGCGTACAGAGCATATGTGAAGGCAACGTGCGGCGCAGGTTGAACAGAGGCGCTGTACAGAAAAACAGAGGATAAATAATTTATTAGATTTTTCTTATTCGAGTATGTTAGGCTAGATTTTTAATTCAGTTCTAGGAGATTTTGAACCCTCATTGCAGCTTAATGGTTGAATCAATACAGTAACGTTATTTCTCTCTTTTCTTATGAATCTGTTCATGATAATCTATTTTAATTGTTTATTGATATTTAGTTTGATTGATTTAATTAAGGCCTGTTAGATTGATCAGATTATTATCAATTGCTAGATTCAGGAAATATATTACGTAATTGATATGGTTCCTAATCAATTGTGGCAAATAGTAATAGATGATTGTGGTCAAGCTTTTGTTTATTACTATGATTATCATGTCCTAAGTTAAACAGTCCGAGCTTGTGTGATTGTTGCTTAGAATAATCTAATTTCCTAAATATTAATGCTGCCATTGTATTAAATTTAGAGAGCTTGTTCTAAATTGTATAATGGTTAGAATCTAATGGAGAGCTTGTTTCATCAGTGAGGAACTAAGGGAAATTTCGGGTAGCAGAGCTTGTTGTTACCTAGGATTATTAGATTCATTGAAGGGGAGGATAATGTTATAATTGATTGATTGTTCCATTGACTGTGAGGGTGAGATTGAACCGAAGAACTGAAGTTTTAAATTCATTGATTTTTGTTATTAATTTAATTTTCATTCGTAATTAGTTTAATCAAAATTCCAACCCCCCTTTTATTGTTTTGTTATTAATTGAATTTTAGTTTAGATTTAGTCAGAATAAATAAAATAAATAAATTGTAGACACTCTCTGTGGGATCGACCCTTACTTAGCTAGCTACTGTGTTTACTGTGTTAAGAAGTAAGGTTAATTTATTTTTGGAGTGTTAACGATGCGCTACCAATACTTCATGGACAGTCAATTGTTAAAAAAGAAACATTAAATTACCTTACTGCTTGAGACAAATAATGAAATTTTATTATTTTAAAAATAGTTAAATTTAATTGTTTCCCTGTATCACCATTTTTACTGCTAAAATTAAAAAAAGGAATCTTGACTAAGAATAAAAATAATAATTAGCAACAAATAGATTTGATTGGGTGCCTTTTAAGTATTATATAGTGTTTCCAACATAAAGCATCAACTGTTGATTTCATTACAGAAGCACAAAATCAAATTCGGCTATATGGTAGTGGATAAATCAAATGCAGAAAATTCGGATCTCTTTTCACTATTGCAATCTCACACTTGGAATCCTCTCCCAATCGAGCCATTATACTACTAGAACAACGGTAGAGGACAGAGGCGACAAAATTGAGCTCGGTGTTGGCTCATGAATAGTGGTTGTGTGTTGCGCTAATGATGAGGGAAATAAATGGGAAAGAGAATGAGAATTAGGGTTTCACAATAGATCGTGATGAAGTGAAACCACTATTTTGTGGTGGTGGTTTCACAGTGTTGGAGCAGTGGTAGAGGATAGAGGCAGTGGAGGACAGAGGCTGTGGAGCATGAGCTCGGAGATGGCACGTTACTGATTCTGGATGGAAACGACAAAAAGAATAAGGATTAGGGCTTGGGATGGTGAGAGGTTGTGGGTATATTTGTCATTTATAAAAAACTAAAAGTGTCATATCATCAAAGAGGGATCTCAGGTAACAAAACATAACATACCATGTGGACTTATATTGCAAAAGAGATTGAGAGAGGACCCACTGCTCCAAATAAGTCCATCAAGGGGACTTATCACTAATTTTCTCTTAATTTAATTATTTATTAAATTCTAGCCCTTTTCAAGCTCCAGGATCTATTTATAATTTCACATATTTTGGCCCTAATTATTTAGAAGGATTAGAAAACCAGCCCACAACCTTATAAACCAAGCACTTTAGGTGATTTATAAGTAAACAGGTCTAGAAACATCATGAATTAATCGGTCTCGAAACAGTCATAACCCAACCAATTCATTTTCTGTTAAAATTGATCGGTCCAAAGCTCCTTTAAATGATCGGCTTAGATTTGCTGAAATTGCAATGGTTTAGACCTTTCCTAAATGAACCAGACCAAATGCCACATAAACCAACCGGTTCAACACCAACATTGAAAGCCCCAAAATAGTGCCATTCTGATCGGTACAATGTTTTTTCTCTAATGTGACCTAGTCGTGCCAGAGACACCCTAGGTATTTTCCCCTTGATTTTCTCCCACTTTCTTAGTCTTTCTTGGTTCCCAAACACATTATAACATCATTTAAAGTCACCTTTCATCATTTTTGGGCTTCAAAACCATAAAAAAAATCCTAAGATCTTAAGCTTTCTCTAGGTTCGACTATGGCTGCCCATGGTGTCTCCAACCTTAATCGACCATTTCATCACTTTGAAATCATTCTAAACACCTTGTAAAGGCCCCTAGATCCCTAAACCGGCATTTATAATTTCTCGCCCTTATTATACCCATATTTTTTTCTATGTACTACCTTTATAACACTAGTTGTGCACTCACCTTTACACCCACTATAAAGGGTCCTATATCCACATATAAGTCATTTTGAGGCCCGCTTTTCGAGCCTCAATGGTCCCAAAAATGGGAGACCTAAATATGGGTCTCTTCTCTATCGTATATAGGTATACACACACACATACACAGACATATAACCATACACACATCTTGGTATAACATGTAAGACCACATGAGAGGTCTTAGAGGCCCTTACTTTTGTCCATTTGAGCTCCACTATAGAAAGAAAAAGTCTAGAGAGAGAACTTGATGTTGATCTCTTATGGTTGTCATGCACAATGTCACACTACAACCACTTATATGTCTACCTTTCTTCACTAACATATGTCTGTAGAGCCTTCATCTCCATGTCTTCATGCCCCACGGACTGTTTAGCTAATATGTGCGTGTTCACACACACATTCTCACACATTAAGATGCAAACACACATTCTTTTAGGTCTCTTACTCCATCGTATATAGTGTATACACACACACAGAGACATATAACCATACACACATCTTGGTACAACATGTAAGACCACATGAGAGGTCTTAGAGGCCCTTACTTTTGTCCATTTGAGCTCCACTATAGAAAAAGAAAGTCTAGAGAGAAAACTTGTTGTTGATCTCTCATGGTTGTCATGCACAATGTCACACTACAACCACTTTTATGTCTACCTTTCTTTACCAACATATGTCTATAGAGCCTTCATCTCCATGTCTTCGTGCCGCACGGACTGTTTAGCTAATATGTGCGTGTTCACACACACATACACATATTCTCACACATTAAGATGCAAACACACATTTTCTTTCATTGAATTAGGGTGCACACAGAACACCTACACCCACACGGTCCATCTCGCATTACACACTTGCGAAGGATGCACTCTCACCTTACCTTTCTCACATATTTATACATACATGTTTATACAATACACACATACACACACACACATAGTAACCAAAGTAAAGAGAGCTAGGAAGTAGAGAGAGAGAGAGAGAGAGAGAGAGAGAGAGAGAGAGAGAGAGAAATTTGAAAATAGGGAAGGGTCAACCAAAGAGAAAAAATGGGGAGAGATTGTTTGTCTACTTTTTGGTCTTGTTACCATCAAGTGTGTCGTCTCATTCCCATACACACAATAGGTGCACTAGTACATACAGTAACATCTTTCACAAATGATTCCTTTTTGGACAATAAGAAGATGTCACATGGCATTGTATTAGAAAGTTGTACCAAGCTTCTTTGAGAAACAGTGCACAAGAATCAAGGTGCTACGTGGCCAGTTTTCCATGCCCCCATACACGCACCCGAAAATAAATTGTATCAGAACTGGAACAAAATTAACACCCTATCTAACTTTGACGTATGGATTCCAAATATGCCCTCCGTTTTCTCTAAATTTGATCATTAGAATTTTAGGATTTATCTGTATCCCAAATTTAACTGTATGACACTAGTCCCAAATAAATTTTTAAAATTATATCTTGACTCAAATATTATATCAATAATTCATTTTCATAATTTATTTTTTTACCTCCATTTCATTTAATTAATTATCTGGATATGATTTGAACTATAAAATTATCAAAATACTCTTTGATAATTTTTTGAGCTGTTACATAAATAAAGTACCTCTATTTTGCTTTCAATCAATTACATTTGTTCATGCATCTAGGTTCCAAGCACTCTTGTTTTTTTAATGTATGAGACCATGGACAGAGTCATGAATTTTCTTCAGCAGGGAAAAATTTTTTAGGAAAATATTTTAATTATAAATTTTAAAAGAGTTAATTACACTTTAGTTATCTGAAGTTTTGTCTCGATTTCAAATAAGGCCCTCGATTATCAGTTGTAACAATTTAGCCTTTCAATTTTTAATTTCATTTCAATCAAGGCCAAGTGCAAACGGTCATTAACGGCCACCCCAAATTCTTAACGACAGTTGTTTACGCATTAAAATTATAGTGTTTCATTTGAAACTCATATAAAATTTTAAGGCCTTATTTGAAACTCGTATACTATTACAAGATACTATTTTGAAACCCATATGAAAATTAAAGGATACTAAAATGTAATCAATTTGGAATGGTACATCTAATTGCAATGGTCCTCAATTGAAATGAGATTAGAAATTAAAGAACTTAATTGTTATAATTGATAATTGAGAACCTTATTTGAAACTGGAACAAAATTTCAAGGTATTAAAGTATAATTAATCCATTTTAAAATTATATAAGTATAAAAAAAAACTTATAAGTAAGTAATCCCTTGTTATAAGAGTAAACTTCAAACTCTAGGGAAGTAAGTATAAAAACTTAACATAGATTAATAATATATTTGACGAAAAAATAAAATAATTGATATAAAGTAACTTACAAATTAAACAAAAAAAAGTTCTAATCAAAGAAATACTCTCTTAAAAAACTTTAGAATATAAAAAAAATCTAAAAAATCAATAAAATACATGGGTGAAGTATGAAAGAAATTTAAATTTAAATTTAAAGGAGGCAAAAGATAATTTAAATAGTTATACTTAAAAATATTTTAAAAGAGTATATGAAACACCTTGCTCTTAGTTATAAATAGGGACTCAATAATGGCCTATCCTAAGTCCAAAGTGTCCAATCTTCCCAAACAAACACCTTGCTCTTAGTTGTATTCCAGCTCTCTTTCTTTAGATGTCGTGTCATATTTTGCCTAAGTATGAACATTATTCTTCACAATTTTCATTTCATTTTAAATACATACATATATCAATTGAACTTTTTGTGAAATAAAAAAGGTGATTTATGTGGAAGTTTGATTTCTTATAGATGAACATTATACCACCAACATGGGCCCAACTACATTCCGGCACCATAACAGATGATTAAATTGCAGGTAACATGCATACTACTGTAAATTATATTTCAACATTGTTAGATTCACATAAATATTTAAATAGGAGTAGCAGTAGCACAATGCATAATACCGCTAGACTTTTCTGTCCCAAAACCAAATTTTAAAACCCTTAACTTTTATCCATTATTTTTTATAAATATTAGAAATTATCTATTTCTAAACAATATTCATAGTTTTACAAGAATCCCTCTTGAATTTTATTTCTTATACTTTCTCCCTTGAGTCCATACTCTGAATCTGCCACTTGTTTGACTTGGACATCCAAGTATTGACTGCCATTTTATTTATTAGACCAGGGGGGGATTTATTTCTTGATCTTGTTGTCCACAGGAGGAAACATTTTTAATTAAAAAAAAAAAAGGGTCAATTAAATTTATTCAAGAACTAGAATATAAAAATGGGCCTCAAATTCCGCATAGCCCATGGCCCATTAGATGAAAGCAACAACTTTTATATTAACACCCTCTGAACAAGTATTGCAAACTCCCTAATAACTCAACAAAAAAAAACTACCTAAGGCTTCGTTTAGTTAAAAGGAAATAAATGGTATAAAGTGAAAATATTAAAAAATACTAAAAAAAAAAGGAAAGTGAAAATAAAATCACGTTTTCTTATATTCATTTGGTTATGAAAGAAAATTACAAGAAAAATTATATTTATTGTTTAAAAGTATTAAAGTAAGAATATGCTTTAACTTTGTAATACTTGTATAAATTACAAGTCACAAACTCATAATAATTGTAATAATGATCCATCTTAATAAAAAAAAAGTCTAATTTTTTTATTTTTTATTTTTTATTTTTATAAGAACTATCTAACTGTTTTTCTTTATATTCAGTTAAAGTATTTTACAAAAATATGAATTCTTCTTGTTAATCTATTGGATAATAAAATAATAAAGATGTAAATCACATTAGGGACCTAAGTATACAAATCTTAAAAGTTCTCTAACACTTAAAAAGTGATATTGTAAATTTATATTATCCAAAAAAATGAAAATTTTCTATCACCACTTAAGTACATAAAAAATTAATTAAATATAACTATCTATCTATCTATCTATCTATATATATATATACATACATACATATAAATTAAATATTACAGAACTCATAATAATTATATATATTAACTATCTACATATCCGAAATATACATTAACTATATATATAGTATTAACTATTTATCTCTCTCTATTTATAAACGTAATTGCATATATATATATATATATATATATATATATATATATATATAGAGTAGGTATCTATATATATATTTATTTATTTATTCTATAACATATGAGATCGGCTATAAAATAAAAAAAGTTATAGCACGAAAAAATTTCTATCACTAGCGAAAGAAAATAGAAGTATAGAAAAAATAATATTGGATAAGATAGAAATATAGATTATCTACAAATATTTTTACAAGAAACATAATTTTTCTATGTTTTTTTTGTGGGAAACTAGAAGTCGTATTTTCGGAAAAATCAAGAAATTATGTTGATGTAATTTTTACGGAAACTTTTCTCATTCTTACTAACCAAACTTCTAATAAATTTTATTTTTTTCTCTTTCCTTTTCTTTCTATCACTTTCAACCTAGTCAAATGCAGTCTAAGGGAATAATAGCATGACTTGGCCTGATGATAAAAACATTAAATAGTACAAGTAGTGATTACATGACTTATGGGTAAGGGAAAAATATGGATCCTGGATCATATGGTTTTAATGGTCAAATGATGTACAAGTAGTGAATGCGTGACTTGTGGGTAAGGGAGAAATATCGAATGGTCCAAGATCATTAAATAATTATACACAAACTGAACTTTCATACAAAAATTTCATCCAAAAATAATTAAGTATAGAATTGGAGTATGACACTTTTGTTTCAAAGTGATTGAACCCAAATGAACAATATTAATTTCACTAACTTCTCTTGAAATATCTGTTAATTACACTGATTTTTCTTGTAATTTATGAAATTATAGACCTATCCTATTTTACTTGACAAAAGACAAATACCCTACTCCAGTCAATTTATTTGTTCAACATGACAAAACTTTTCTTATCAAATTTTATTTTTATTTTTTAACTTTGACTAATTTTTTCTAACTTTTTTTAAAGAATTCTTGTTTATTTTATATAAAAATAAAATTAAGGTTTTAATAAATATTTATTTAAAAAAGAAAAAAGAAATCGAAAGAATTGGTATTGAAAAAAAGTAAAAAAAAGAAAAAACATGAAATAGACAATTTTGTCATTTTGAAAAAGAAAATTGACTAGTGAGTGTATTTGTGGTTTGTCAGGTAAAGTAAAAATATCATGAATATAATTTTAAAAGCCTAAAAAAATGTTAGTATAATTGTAAAAATAATTTTAAAAAAAGTTAGTAAAATTTACCCTATTATTTATAAAAAATATATATCTATTCTCTATTTGTATAGCTTTTTTCAGGCATGCATTATCATATATAAGTGAAGCCCAACCGTTAATGAATAATGATGGATGATGAGTTTGTGCATCCTCATTTCAGGTGCGTCACACATCAATACAGCCACTGGTTTTAATTTCTTATTAGTGAAACGACACTGGGAATCAACAACAGCTCACCCATTTAGAAGGAAACCACTAAATAAATAAAAAAGAAAAGGCAGCACTCACTAATAACCCTATATAACCAACCCCCCCCCCCCCCCCCCCCTCTCTCTCTCGATCGATGTGTGTGTGGAACAAACAAAAAAGGATTATACAAGATTAGTGCTAGCTATCAGCAGATCGAATTATATATCCAAGTTAATTTGCTGGTTTTTTTTTAATGTAAAAATCAGTCTTAAACAAGGGTGGATTCTAAAAACTCTATCTTTCATGACAATAAAACAAGTTCCCAACTCAACAAATTAAGTCTTATCCCAACACAATAAAATAATTTAGTAATTTAATTAGAAAAATTACTAAACAGGTCAAATACAAGTTGGATTACATATGGATGGGATCAACCCAAATTCAATCCGTTAAATTTTTTTTTATCCTAATGAAAGAAATATTATTTCTAAATAATCATAATAATTGTTTTATTTTGGATCTCTTAAAAATCCAACAAATATTATAGTTAAAAGAAAGTTAAGAATACAATTAGAAAATTAATGAGTCGGTTCGTTTTAGATTTAAAATTCGAGTAAACCAAACCAACCTAAGACCGAACTCTCACTATTTCTTTTTAAAAAATTAATATGTATATATATATATGTGTGTGAGTATTATATATATATATACAATATACTGTATATATATACATATTATATGTAAGTATGTATATATACTGTATCATGTATATATATATACACTATATTATGTATATTATATATATATATGCATTGTATATATGTTATATATATATGCACTGTATACACATATATATATATATATAGTATATTGTATATATCTCATATATTTAGATAAAAATATATGTACTGTATGCATATATATATATATATGTCATGTATAATTACATGGAACCACTCATTAATATTTTTAAATTGTTAAGAGTTTATCAAATTTTAGAGAGAGAGAGAATAAATTTTGAGTTTCACAATTACCAAATTACTTATGAAGTGTCCACTAGATGTCATGGCTATATAATTTATCATTTTACTAGGTTTAACTTATAATATATATTCAAGCATTGTAAGTGTCAAATATATATATATATATATTATACACAGACAAATTGTTAATTTTTAATTTAGATTCACAAAGATTTTATATACACATAATTTTTGGAATTAGTTTACCGATAAAAATTTGGAATTAGTTTGAAAAGAAAAAAAACCTAACCCGAACGGGTCAAACCAACCCAACCTGACCCAAACCAAATTTTTTCAGGTTGGGATGGTTCTATTTTATTATACTTGTGGTATATTATATATATATATATATATATATATATTCTTAAACTATTTTTTCTTTCCATTCTCAATCCATGAAATACTCATATTCAACTCGTATTGACTTCGCTAAATTGACGAGTTCTTTATTACTCAATTCGTTTATGACTTTACTATCTAAATGAGTTATCCATAACCATTAATTAATAGGCAGTTAGGACGAGTTGACAGGTTTGAATAATATTTACCGCCTCTAAATTTGATACCTGAACACCTATACTAGTTTTTATTAATTTATGACTTAAAATTCTATAATAATAATTATAGGAGGTTTGTAAAGGTTGACACATTACGAAATTATAGTTCGTAATATCTCATCTATCATTTTGTTTCAATCAAGAGTAATGTTGCGTCTACTAGATGACAATTACACATTAATTAATTTTAAAAATATTTATAACACATCAACAAATAAAAAAAATAAGTAATTCAATCTGATATATCAAATATTTTTCTTTAATTAATATGCTTGTAAATGGATTCTCATGCATCATGAAACTCGTAGTAGTATTCGAGAGAAAAATATATATATTTTTGACAATAATTTTTCATCAGTCACTCTGTGATTGTTTTCTACAAGTAAATGATAAAATTGATCTTTTGAATTAGTTGGTCCGAATAATTGAATATCGAGTTATAAAAAAAAACTCTATGATTATTATTGGATGGATATCATCACCAACCTTGTCCACTTTTTGGCACATCCTGCACGACTGTAACTCATAGCATCATGACATGTTGAGTTTTTAAGAAATAAAAAAAATAATTTTTAATATGTATATATATATATATGTTAGCTATATGTATTATACATGTGTATTACGGTCTATAAGTAGGGTTAGGGATTCTAATATTATTTTAACATATTATGTTTCCTTTTTCATTTCCTTCCTTGTATATAATCTTTTATCTTGTATGTCCTCTTAACTCCTGTATATAAAGGAGTCTCTCTTTGCAATATTAAGTACTCAAGATATATATACATATATACTTTATTCATTTTTCTCATCTTAGTCAACATGGTATCAGAGCCATATCACGAAGCCTCAACAAGGCAAGGGCGAATTTAATGAAAAATCTTAAGAAAAGCTTGAAGATTAGTATAACAAGAATCATCAGATAATCACGTGGTTTCTTAATACCACTGTCGTCTCCATTAGTCTTCAATTTAGGACGTTTCACCACAACCAAATCAGTTTGGGACTTTTTGGCAGCCCGTTACACCACAACTGACCTCGCTCACTAATATCAGCTTCTGACTACACTTCATTATATGCGCTAGGAATCTAGACAGTCCATTAATGATTTTCTTTCTCAAATGTACAAGCTTTGGGATCAATTGACACCTTTGATCTGAACCTCTATGGTGTTGCATCATGATGCTGAGCAATTTTCCCTTTATCATGACTGATCCATTTTTTGATGGCCCTCAGTGATCACTTTGAACCTGTTCGAGCATTTCTACTTCACCGGTATCCTCTTCCCACGCTTGAGCAAGCCATTTTTGAACCTCTTGCTGAAGAAACTCGTCTTGGCCTTCTCAAGAGCTCCTCTACAGATACGGTTCTTGCCATCTTCTAGCCTCTCCAACCCAAAGGCAATCAATCTACCCAGAAAATCTGTAAGTACTGTCACTCCTCAGGACATTTCTTATTGGATTGTCCTTCTCGACTATGCAAGTTCTGTCACAAGTTAGGACTCGGATATTATCAGGACGACTGTTTCAAAAATCTGAATCAACAAGCACGCAACCACTAACAAAAGGAAAAATTTGGTAACTAGTCTAAATTTGGGTCTACTGCTGCTGCTACCACTGTTACTGCTGACACCTCGTCCCATACCTGCTTCTCCCTATTCACACTATAGATGGCTCGCATATCTCTGTTAGTCATATTGGAGAGGTCTCTACCCCCCATGTCTTTCTCCCTTATTCCTATCTCATTCCCAAACTTGCATTAAATCTCATCTCTGTGGGTCAATTATGTGATCTTGGACTTACTGTTATTTTTCCCCTTCTGGTTGTTGTGTGTAGGATCTGTAGATAGGGAAGACCATTGGGATCGGCCGTAAGGTCAGGCATTTGTTCGAGTTCATTCTTCTCCGCATCCCTACTTAGCTCACCTCTCCCATTTTTTCTGCTGCTTCTGCCTCCACTCTTACCAAGCTTTGGTACTCTCGTTTATGTCATCTCTTTTTTGAACGTTTGCACACTGTAGCATCTAGTGGATTGTTAGGCTCAATTACACTTGATCATATTGACTGTATGTCTTGTCAACTTGTAAAACAACCTGCTTTATCTTTCAATAAAAGTATTTCTATTTCCGTTGTTCCATTTGATTTCGTTCACTCCGATGTTTGGGGACTTGCTCCTCATCCCATAATGGGAGGATCCACCTATTTTGTCATTTTTATTGACGATTACTCTCGTTTTACCTAGGTTATATCTCATGAAAAAAATGCTCAGAGTTACCTCTAATCTACTTGGATTTTGCTCGTATAATCCAAACTTAGTTTTCTCGCTCTATCAAAATCTTTCACGCTGACAATGCAATGGAATATAAAGACAGTAGTTTTCTAAACACCCTTCGTCAACATGGTACTCTTTCTCATCGTTCTTGTCCTAGAACATCTCAACAACTTGGTCGTGCCGAACGTAAACATAGACATATTCTGGACACTATTCGGGCCCTTCTTATTTCCTCTTCTTATCCTGAACGATTTTGGGATGAGGCTGCCCTCATTGCCCTTCATACCATAAATTATCTTCTTTCTCTAGTTACCAACAACCAGTCACCATATGAACGCCTTTATGGCGTGTCTCCTGATTATAGCCTGTCTCCTGATTATAGCCTTCTTCGGGTGTTGGGTTGCGCCTGCTTTGTCTTACTCCAACCCCATAAGCGCACCAAATTAGAACCTCGGGCTTGTCTCTATTATTTCTTGGGTTATGGAATTGAACACAAAGGCTATCGGTGTTGGGATCCATACACCAAGAGACTCTATATTTCTCATCATGTCATCTTCTGGGAACACAAAATGTTCTCCTCTCTCTCTCTCTCTCTCTCTCTCTTTATTTCATTTATCTTCTCCATCCATTTCTTCATTCTTTATCGATTCCCCTATTGAGCTATTTCCCAATGAGTCTCTTGACCTTTCCCTTACTGTCCCTCCCGAGTCTTCCACTTCGTTTGCTGATCCTGTCACTACAATTAATCCATCACCATTGATTGCATCATTTGAGGTTGCTATTCTCGATCTACCTTTTCGTCGTTTTTCACGGGTAAAAGAAACACCTATCCAACTTCGTGAGTATCATTACTTCTCCACTATTCTCTCTTATCATGAGCCTCACTTTTATCGTGAGGCAAGCTCTAACCTTTTTTGGCAGCAAGCTATGACTGAAGAATTACAAGCCCTTGAGAAAATACGTACTTGGGATTTAATTGATCTTCCTCTAGGGAAAAATGCAATGGGCAGTTTACAAAATCAAAACTCGCTCCAACAGTTCCATTGAACGATATAAGGCTCATCTCGTCGCCAAGGAATTTCAACAAGAATATGGAATTGACTATAAGGAAACTTTTGCCCCTGTTGCCTGCTTTACGTCTATTCGTAGTTTGCTTGTCATCACTGCTGTTTGTAAATGGAAGTTCTTTCAGATGGATATTAAAAATGCATTTTTGAATGGCGACCTTCAAGAAGAATTTTTTATGCAACCCCTCCTAGTTATGTCCATCCTCCTCACAAGGTTTGTAAACTTCATCGAGCTCTTTATGGCCTTAAGTAGGCTCCTCGTGCTTAGGTTTGTTAAGTTCAGCTTAGTTATCAATGGCTTTGGATTCACTTCTAGTTCGCATGATTCTGCCCTCTTCATCTATAAGACTGACCATGACTTTATTTTCTTGCTTCTTTATGTTGACGACATGATCATCACTGGCAATGACCTTACTAGTATTACTGATCTCAAATAGTTTCTCAATCAGCATTTTGAGATGAAGGATCTTGGCTCTCTCAATTATTTTCTCGGTCTTGAGATCGCTTCTGACTTGGATGGTTATTATCTTTCTCAAGCCAAGTATGCCTCTGATATTCTTGCTCGTACAGGGCTCACTGATAGTAAGACATCTCCTACACCACTTGAGCTTAATATTCGACTCACTTCATTAGATGGAACCCCGCTACTCGATAAAACCTTGAATCACCAATTGGTTGGGAGTCTTGTCTACCTTATGGTTACGTAGCCTGACATTGCTCATGCTGTTCATCTTGTGAGCCAATTCTTGTCTACTCCTCGCTCTACTCATTATACTGTTGTTCTTCGGATTCTTCACTAGGTCAAGGGCACTCTCTTCTATGGTCTTCATTTTTCAACTCATTCATCTTTTGACTTACGTGCCTATTCCAATGTTGATTGAGCAGGTAATCCTACTGATCATCGTTCCATCATAGGTTTTTGCTTCTTCTTTAGTAATTCTCTAATTTCTTGGCGAAGCAAGAAACAGACTATTCCTATCCGCTCTAGCACTGAAGCATAATATCGTGCCCTCGCCGATGCCACTCAAGAGCTTATCTGGCTTCGTTGGCTTCTTAAAGATATGGGTTTGACCCATGCCTCTACTACCCCTCTTCATTGTGACAATCAGAGTACTATCCAAATTGCCGACAATGACGTCTTTTATGAACGTACCAAACATATTGAGATCGACTGTCATTTCGTTTGTCAACACCTTCGTCATGGTACTGTTCATCTCCTTCCGGTTTTCTCAACTGACCAGGTTGCTGATATCTTTACTAAAGCTCACCCTCTTGGACGTCTTCACGATTTAGTTTTCAAACTCAAGCTGGTTTCAGTTTTCCCATCTTAAGTTTGAGGGAGGATGTTAGCTATATGTATTATATATGTGTATTACGGTCTATAAGTAGGGTTAGGGATTCTAATATTATTCTAGCATATTCTATTTCCTTTTTCATTTTCTTCCTTGTATGTGATTTCTTACCTTGTATATCCTCTCAGCTCCTATATATAAATGAGTCTTCTTTTGTAATACTAAGTATTCAAGATATATATACATATATACTTCATTTGTTTCTCTCATCTTAGTCAACAATATATACTAACAACTCATGACTGACTAGAAAAATATATATCAATAATTTGAGATCATATAATAATTTCTCCATTGCCAAGGGAAGACTTGCAAACAAATGGTTTATAATTCTTCTACGTCTTGCATGTATATATAGGGAAGAACCGTTCATGGAAATGACCATTGACCAGTCATCAGAAACATTCTTCTTCAAAATATAAAGATGTAAATAATTATGTCCATAAAGCATCATATTCATGAGATGCAATCATCTAAATGCCTGTGATAGGGGCTGAATAGTTCATTCAAATCAAAGAAAAAGGGCAGAGATAGGAAAAAAAAACTTTCTAAACAGAAAATCATCTGCCAACCTTTCATAAAAACACTGAGTTCTGGTTACTAGCTAATACACCGCAAACATATATTACTGAAAACAAAGTCATGCTCTAAAGCACAACTGAAAAAAAGGGTGGTAAAAATGGTAAGATCGACATCTGTCCATACCAGTACAGGCAACAGTAGTTCTCCACTAGAACTGGAACCAAAAACTCCATTAATGAAGTGATCAAGGAATTCATTATTCAGGATCGAAAAAAGAAAATACTAAGATCCTGGTCGATGCTACCATCTGGATCGATCAAATGGAAGGATTCAGAATCAAACGACCCACGAACTCTCTCAAACTTGCTCCGAAGATACATGATCTCATCGTTGCGATTGAGTTCCTTCTTGCTTATAATGCCTGCGCCAACAACAGAGTCAAGTAGCCGTAAGACCTCCATATCAGCCTTCGAAGGCCGACGCTTAACAGCAAACCCTACTTTCCTTCCATTACAGTACATAGTCCATACTGGCATCGACAGAAGAGAATCCGAATCTGCACCATTTTCTATCGCGTTGCATTCGAGTGCTATTCTTAGATTTCCTTCCCGCATTTCCCTAGCAAGGATGGTTGTGGACACTGCAAGTTCAAGGAGGAGAATTGGGTTGGTGGATTTAGGGTTTGTTTGGACACAGAAGTAAACTTTTCTGCGGCGATAGCCGAAGATGGTGCCGGTGATATTGGTGGTGGAAGGAAACCAAGTGGGTTGTGGAAAATAGTAGTTGTGGATATAATTTTCTTGCTTGCTTTTACGATGATCTTCTACAAAGGTGCAGTTGCAGCTTGGAATGAGAAGCTCCATGAGAGAGCGGAGAATTCTCCACGACCGCACTTGTTTCTGACAGTCAACAGCGGTGACACCACCGGCCACGCCGATGGTGGCAACTGTTGGATACGACATGATGCTTTTTTGCAGTGGAGGGAAGGGGACGGGACGGGAGGCTTGTCGAGTTGTTGTAGGTGGCCTAGGGTTTATATAGAGAATATTTTGGGATGAATGTTTTTTATTTTTTATTTTTTGGATAAATCGGTAGGTCTTGTGGAAAATCTAGGAATTCTTGGGTCATGGAATCATTTTATATTTACAAAATATGTTTACTTATACATCCCTATTTCCATGTTTACTTTCAAATAATAGAGACGAATTTTTTAAACTTATATGCAAGTTATGCAACCAATATATACCACATATATATATATATATATATGTCTGTGTGTGTATGAAAAAAAAAGTCTGTTATACGTAAATTTTTTTGGCTCACATGTAACAATAAAATGACATTACTTATTTAGCATTTCAGATTTCGATATGCTTGATTCTTAAATGAACTTATTTAGAACTTATTCAAAATTTGACATATGATATATCTTTATGTTATAATAATGAGATGGCATTACTTATAGGACATTTTAAATTTTGATATGAGCATGAAGGTTATTTGGTATTATCTTATTACTAGACTCTTTTTAATATATACATACATATATATATATATTTATATATAAATATTAATGACAATTTAACTTGATGTGTTGAAAACTTATCATATCTCACCCTTAATGGAATGAATTTGAGAAAAGTTATGTTAATTATATTAATTAATATTTGGGACGGATTTGGGATGAAAGCATCTCGTCTCATCCCAATTATATAAAATAAATTAATAAACAAGTTTTATACTACATAATCAATGTTTGTATATGATATCTTTTAATCTCACATTAAAACTTTTAAACAAATTTAATAGAGTTATATATTTGAAAAAAAAATAATATCATTCTAATTCTCTATTCACATGTTATTTCTTATTATAACATGTGAAATATCTTTGTTGAAATATGTAAATTATAATTAATTTAATAAAATAAATAAATAAATAAGCAAACTTAGAAATAAACAGGGAGCTTGATGAGGAGATGCCCAACCAATCAGGAGGTTTAAATAAGTTTGGGTAGAAAATTTTTGACGAGAATGATTAAGATTTCTCCCATTCCAAACTTACCTCTCATCATCCCAATATGTATGTATGTATGTGTGTATATATATATATATATATATTACCTATATAATAAGATATAATAAGTGAGGGTTGTTCATCATAATGCTTGTATTCTTTATTTATTAATTTATTGTTATTTATAAAATTATCGGTTGATCATCTTTTTTGATAGACCGTTTTATTTATCTTTGATTACTTATTTATTAATTTGTCATTCATTTTTTAATAGACCATTTTATATATTTTTATTACTTATTTACAAACTTGTCATTCATTTGCGTAATTCTGTTATGACATGTATAATGGATTAAACTCATGAATGGCACGGCCATTGACTAAGTATATTAAGCAAGGTTGTACGTCATAGAAAAAGGACATTTTTATTCTTTGTTTATTACGTATTTATCAATTTGTCATTTTATCGGACATACATGACAGATTAATTAAGTCCGCGAGCATCCAACCAACATATATACTATGTATATATATCACTCCCAATCGTAAAGCTTCTTATTGGACACGTATGAATTCTACCATTGAAATACCTAAAAAAAACTACTGACCTCGGTTGGCTTACATATTAAATGAGACTCCGTATATAATTGGGATGCACTTTATGTGCAATTAATTAACAATGAAAATGGAAATAGTGGGATGAGAATACCGTACGAACATAAACTACCAAATTCCTATCTTCTAATCATTAGAGCCTTAGTGTGTGTGTGTGTATGTGTGTGTGTGTATATATTCTGTGCCATATATAACTCCAATTTACAACTGTTCAACTGCTTTTCTTTTTCACAAGAATCTCTGTGACCTCTTCTAGTATGGGGCCTTACTGTCATCAAAATATATGGTAAGATCCATACACTCCCAGGAGATTTCGTTTCTTTGCATTGCTGAGAGACCTACAGAAAGATGGAAGTCTGTCTTTGGATGGACTTGTAGACAAGAAAGTGCTGAAAGAAGAAAATTCATTAGTAGTGTTGTATCTGCTTTCTAGCCTGGGTTCTCCACTCATGTCCATTGCCTTTTCCTTTCTTGTCCACTTTTCTAGAAAATGACAAGATAGGGGAATTGTTTTTCAGTTCTCTAGCTTTTTCACACAGCCATATGAGACTCGTCATTTCATTATCATGTTTCTTTCCATAGTTTATGTAGCTAGATAGTGTCAAAGTGTCAGCTAAACATATGTAAAAATTAGTCCACAATCATGTTGAATCTTTTCAAATAAATATACATTTGACAAATTATTAACTTTAAAAGCAATACTTAACTCCAATTTAATTAAGTCTTCCTATCAAAATATACGTATTAACCACAATTTATACCTGCACTTTTTTATAATTTATATTTTAAAATTTTTAATTAAAACTAAATAGTTACATGATATTCACGTAATTATATATATGATAGATTGAGATCGTAAGATATTAACTGGATAAAAAAATGCTACTCCTACCTAGTTTGGAACCAAATAATGTCCTAACTTTAATCTGAAGACTATTATCTTGACTTGATCACATTAGGACTTAGTGACGGATTTACACGTACTTGGGGGGCAAAAATAAAATAGATTGACGGATCTACAGCAATAGACTAAATAGAGATTTAATTTTTAAAGTAATGCTACATATGCCTTAAAAAAGTTATTTGATTGATTCAAGTTTGTCTACGTAAATTACCATAATTTCTTTTTAAAATTTAAAGAAAATAATCAAATTTATCCATTGATTTTAAAAATATCCTTTTAACATATTAATAGATGAACAACAATAAATACTTAAATTTGATATACAAAACATTTCGCTAATTTTTAATATTATTTTAGTTATAATAATTACTCTTTAAAACTTAGTTTTCCATCCACTCTCTAATATATATAGTAGACAAAATTGGCACCTTTCCTTTCTGCACCTTTATATCATGAAAGGAAAATTGTTATTGGCTGTTATTGGTTGGACAGGTAGAGAGAATCTGAGACATAACATGGTGTGCCATCTCAGTGTCTGGGTCCATTGTTGGCATGGCCACGACACTCTTGTTGGTTCAATCTGAGCTAAATAAAGCATATGTAATTTGGATATGAGGGGGTGATACGGATACTATACAGTTACGAGAAAGATTTGAAAGGCCCAATTATAATGCAGTGAGAGATTGCTCAATAATTTATTTTTTTTAAAAAAATAAAGAATCATAGAAAATGTGATCTACCCATATATAATTGGAGTTGTGTGATTGGACTTTCCAAATGTCCTACAAACCTTAAGGGACAGGCCAAATTATGTCGCAACATGAAAAAAAAAAACATACTTTGTATTCAAATGAAACGACAATATTTTGTATTTGACAGGTCATATTGTCGCCATGTTTGTTTTATGAATTGAATAATGATGGATTAATTATTTCTAATGATAGATTAGTTATCTCTTTCATAAATAGTGATAAGATTAATAATTTCAATACTCATCTCTCATTATTTTATTCATACTATTGGTCATTATTTATCCATTCACTAAGTTGGCAAACAAACATAGCCAGTAGAATGCTTAGGAGTGGTGGATTAGTGTAATGAGGGTTCTGAGGTGCATAAATGGAGTTAGGTAATACTACTTAATAACTTAAAATTTTGAATCAGAAGACAGGCGCTCGTCCTTAACCTCTAGGACCCATGTCAAGTGTCTAGGGGAAGAGGTAGGCAGGGTGGGTCTCCCTGATGAGGACATTAGGGTCAATGGTCGGAGAGCTGACAAGGAATAAAAAATTTACAATTAAGCTGAATCAGTAATTTAGTATGTGCTATGAGCAAAATTAATGGTAGCACATGGTGAACTGTCGGTAGCCATCAGTTTAAGTGTAATTTTTTTTTTTTGTATTAAATTAGGTATAATTTTTAAAATTATTGAACCCACTTATAATACGCTCGCTAAAATTCATGTTAAGTGTAATTTTTCCTATTTTTTAAATCCTTTCATTCTAAGCAATGAAAAAAAAAAATCATGATTCAATACTTTGATTTATTTTATTTTTTGTTTTCCTACATTTTCCCCATCAAACTATATTGATGGATTTTACTTCCACTTTAAGGAGTTAATAATTGTTGTAGCCCAATGAAAAGGTGTAGGCATGGGGTGGTTGAAGGAGACAGTGCAAGTTGGATCAATTGGGCTTCCAATGCAACAGCTCTCCACAATGCATTCATCTTAGCTCAACATTGAGCTGTCCATTCAGGCCTAATTGCAAGCCTTCCACGATTTTTGTGACACCTCAAGATAAGTTGATCCAAGATGGATCAGTTGGGCTTCCTATCCAACAGCCTTCACAGGTCATCAAGCTTAGGCTAGATTGGGCTAAGCTGAACTCAAACTCTATTGGAAAGGGACTCGTTTAGCCCATTACCCATATAGTACGGGACAAATTCCAAGGAAGCTTTGAGGATCGAAGGGAATCCTCCTCAAGGCTTGACTTGTTGGAGGATTTCCTTTAGTGGTTCTGTATGAACCGGTTTCTCAATGTGTACAAGTTAAGTCGTAAATTAGTGATAAGAATTCAAGTTCATAATTTCTAATGCGTACAAGTTTAGTCGTAGATTAACATAGTGACAAGAATTCAAATTTACACCATGTTCTGGTTACAGTTCATCCAGTCACTTTCAACTTGTCCTAGCAACACACTATTCCAATGCTCAAAAAATTAACCCAAAGACTCTTAGAATTTTAAGAATAATTTTCTAAGACCTTTTCTAACCAGGCTATGTTCCTTCGCAGTTAGCCTTGCACATATGACTTCTTTCCTTTTTTTCTTAATCTTCTTGGAAAAGTAAACTAGCGAAAATTGGTTTGTCACTTTGTTTCTTTGGTCACCTCAAAACCACTTTGTTTGCCTTTTGTCTGAATCACTTTCCGTTAAGCTGCTTTGCCTTACATCCTCGCGTGGGAACATACTATAGTTACCACGCAACTCTTTTCGAGACAGAAATTAGTTAGAAATATGATAAAATTTAAATTACTTAATAAAAGTTCATTTTAGAAATATGAGAAAACTTAATGAAAGTTTTAAGGAATTATGGATAACGGTTTTTTTTTTTTTTTTTTAAATATTTCAAAACTGAAATTACACTAATGAGAACAAAACATCAAGTATTAAAATTTTAAACGGTCCTTATGAAAATATAAAAAATAGAGAAACAAAATCTTAATTTTTAAATAATTTTAACAAAATAGTAGTAGAAAATGAAGATTTTTCAAATCATAAATCTTTAATTGAATAATTATTTCATGAAATCGTCTCATGAATGTACATAATGTAAGCAACATGGGTCAGGCGAAAATTGAAAAATAAGAGTCTAGACCGGAAAAAACGATTACTAGCAGATTAGCCGTATGATTTATCCTGGTTACTACATTGGTTATGTTAGCAACGATGAATTGGGACTATCCCGATTAGTAGCTCACGAATTTTTTTTTTTAAGGAGGAGGTCAAGAGTTTTTTTCTTATTGTAATTTATTTCTTTTTTAATTTTAGGCTATGTAATTGAGGGTGCAGAATTAAGATTCTCATAAACTTATAAAATAATAATTGTACAATAAACGTTGATTTATTTATTTATTTTTGCGTTAGCATCATCTCAAGAAATATTTTTAAATATTTTATAGAATTGAGGAGCATGTACTTTATTTTATGGAATTTTTTAGCTGTCCCATGTAGTTTATTTTCGTATTTTTTTGACCCAAGTAGTATTTTTGTTAATTTTTGGACTTGTGTATTTTTTAAAGGTGTTTTGTTAAAAGACGCTTTTAAACTAATTTTTTCAACAAGGCGTCTTTTCGTAAGACGCGAGACACATTTTTGTCGGATAAGTTTTAAGCATTGAAGAATTCATCATTGATTAAAATTCCACGTTTTAAGTTAAAATTAGTCTTTTGAAATGTTTCTAAAACTTGCAAGAGTTTTAAAAAATAAGTATAACCATCCGGCCGAGCAGTAAAGACGTTGATGATAAAATTCAAGTTCTCGAGTTCGAGTTCTCTTTGTGTCGATCATTGGCGGCTAGCACTTAAAGGGCAGGCTTGACTCTCAAGACGAGGGAGACTTAATGTGATGTGCGTAAGCTGACCCAAGATACTCTTGACCAATCCATAAAATAAAAAGAGTATAAAGTGTTTAGATAATGAAAATTATTAAAAAAATGACGTACCATAAAGGGACATATTAATTCAAAGCATGACACGTGTATGTACAGATCTCTTTAGAGTACAGATCAAAAAAGATTTAGCTATTCAGATCAAACAGACACGGGGGTTCAGAGGTACATTATTCAGAATGGTGCACCACCTCTAGCCTAGCCTCCAGAATAAATGGGGTATCAATCTGTTCATTACAAACCTCGTGGTAAGGAAAATAAAGTATCTGCAAGAAGGGATTCCGAATTGGTCAACGCCTTTCATATCCTACCGACCTCAAAATAAGGAAACCAAGTTCAATATGGGAACTACTATCTTCGGATATCTTCGAATCCCTACTTTTATGACTCCTAATCCTATTCAATTTAGGAGATTCGCGACATATAAATAAGACCATAAGGTACGCTTTCAATTTATGTTCAATTATTTTTTTCAATTACAGTCTTTTTAATTTACTGACTTTATCATCGGAGCGGCTACCACCGGAACCTATCCGGTGACCCTCTGATTTTGAGTTGTTGACAAGTAGCGAAAGACGGGAAGCCCCTCTGATCAAAAAGAGCAACATTAGTTTGACGCCGTCTCTGGGAACAAAAATCATTCTTGCTAATCTTTTTTCCAAAAACAATAAATCATTTATCTTTTTCTTCCAAAAGGCAATGGCTCCTAGCTTTCATCCTAGAAAGAATTCTCAAAACCCCCGAAATCAACTTCTTGCTGGAAGAGGAAAGAGACAAACACCCAATCAATTGCAACAGCAGCTTGATCGGATTCAACTATAATATGATCAGATGCAAGAACAACTCACTGCCATGTCACAGGCCTTGGTTTCATTGGCCTAGAGCCAGTGGAGTAATCCTCTTCCTCCTCCTCTTACTAACGCTCTTCACGGAGGAACTTAGCCTCCCGCCACCACCACAGGCGGAGGATCCCCCAACAAGGAGTTGTCTAATGCGCAACTGGTACACCCCCTATGGTACCAATAACATAGGGGCTGATCCCCAAAAGTCAACAACTGTAGGGAGAGGGATGCCCACGCTTTACCCAATTGTCCATTATCAAAGCAGAACGAAGATTTCTACTCTAGTGGCCTCTAGAGACGATCCAACACCATATGAATTCCAACCCCCTAAGGCACCAACCCCCCCAGTCCTAGGAGGGCAACATCCTCCTACTAATATCGGACAAATTCCTCCCCCGAATCGTGGATCTGGAGGTGTAAGACAAGGTCAATAACGAGTCCTAATCCCACAACAAGTCCTGCCTAAAGCCCCTTAAAGGGCAAAGGAGATAGCAGACTCCCAAGACCAGACCATCTCAACCAGAAGGTTCCATGCCCCTCTAGAGCAAGATGAACTGGGTAAACTGCTCGGGAGGTTCTCCATGCCATTCACCTCTGCTATAATGATAGAGGAACGACTGAAAAAGTTCATTGTCCCAAAACTCATCCTTTACAATGGGTCTAAGGACCCTAGGGACCATTTATCGTACTATCAGCATACAATAGCTTTCCATGAGATTGCTGATGCCTTCATGTGCCGAAATTTCGTAATAAGCCTCAAGGATACCGCCCTGAAATGGTTCCACAACCTCCCCCAAGAATCGATCAAGAATTTCTATAAGCTCAGTAAGCTGTTTCTTAACCGATTCCTAACCAGTAGGAAGTTAAGGAAAGGGCTAGAATTTTTGCTAATTGTGAAGCAAGCAAAGGGTGAATCACTTCGGGAATACATTGCTCGTTTTAATACCGAACTCATGGAGATAACCGATTGCAGCCCAAGCTTCGTAGTGGCCGTTTTTACCTCAAGCTCGGGGCTTGGACGCTTTCAAGATTCGTTGACCAAGAATCCTCCCATCGACATGACGACACTCATGGATCAAGCATGAAAGTACAGTAATCTTGAAGACACAAAAATGTCTTTCCAAAAAGTAAAAGAACAGGCTCAGAAGGATGAGAAAGTTTAGAAAAGGGATACCAACAGGAAGAGGATCAAGAGCCCTGATAAAAGAGCGGCACCCAAAGCCCCGAATAATCATAACTCTAGAAGGTACGAAACTTTCACCCCTCTGAATGCTTCTTGTAATACCCTGACCCAATTGTAACTAAGCGAGTCATGTAAACCCGAGCCGATAGGGTCTTATGTTACGATATTGAATGAAATGAACGGTTTTGGAATCTCAATAGTTTTTACTGTACGAGCGATGCCCGAGCAAGCTAGGAACGAATATCAGAAAAATAAATAAATAAAAAGCATAGAATATGGATATATATATATATATATATATGTAGGTGTATATATATAGCTGTAAGTATATATATATATAGGATGTTAGTTATAAAAGTATATATATGGAAGGTGGGTATGTGTAGTAAATGCATGAAAAAGAGGGAAGAGATTTCAAGCATAAAATAAAAGGAACGGAAGGGAGAGGGAGAGACAGAAACGGAAGGGGGAACTGAAGGGGCGCAAGGTGCTATAAACCCAGGTGTGGGAAAAAAAAAAGAACAAAACAAAGAAGAAGAAAAAAAAACTCAAAAAGAAGCAGCAACTGAGAAAGGTTGGGTTGCAAAAAAGAACCAGGAGGAGAGAAGGAGAAGGAGAAGAAGAAGAAAAGGAAAGGAGAGGAACAGTCACAGGTAAAACTCAGTTTTTGTTCTCTGTATTTTTTTCTGGCTTTTATTTAAAGTTTCTTAAAGCTTGGTTTTGATGGTAGAATATTGTTCTAAGGAGAAAAATAGGAATTTAGGAAGAAACCACAAAGGAAACGGTTGAGAAATGGGGTAGATATTATGCATGATCGAAAAATTGAACGGGGAGTTTTTGGGTTGTTTTGATCGGTTTTAAATGCCTAAAATTGTGTTAGAGTGCATTAAATATGCCCTAGAACCAATTAGAAATGAAAAGCAGCAAAAAATCGCAAGAATAAAAATTCTGAAAATTTTACGGCCGCCGGCACCGGAGAAGGTAACAGGAGGGCCGCCGAAAAATCATGGGTTTCGGCCACTATTGGTCGGGTCAAACAGGTCGGGTCGGGTAGGAACCCGACCTACTGCATGACCCAGTAATCCACTGTTCAAGTTTAAAAAAAAAAGTTTAAAAATTTAATTTGGAGCATTTGGGAACTAGGATAGGAAATTGGATTGATATCCTGTTTGGGAATAGGGATAGTCAATCCTCCCTTAGCCATTGTTTGGCTTAGAACCTTAAAGAAAACAAATGCGCAAGGGTTGCTGCCCCTGCAACTTCAACACTGAACCTATAGATATGAATCATGAAGCACGGACCACTGTGCTACTAAGGCACATGTGATCTTACTTCACCCAAATAATATATATTATGATTATGCTGAATTAATTAATTTAAATTAGTTATTTATTAAATTAATTTTTGATACCCAAATTAATCAAGTGAATAGTATAACTTTATTATTTTGGACCTTCTGGATCCAATGGTGAGGTCCGTTATACGAAACGGGGTCCCAAAAAAGAAAATACCCGTAGAAATGTCAAAATGATCAAAATGCCCCTGAGTCAAATGTGAGTCAAACAGACTCCAATTGAACTAAGTAAATAGTAAATTTTTATTATTTCAAAAATTTTGGACTGAACGGTGAAGTCCGATTTATGAAATAGGTCCCAAAAAATAGAGACATGTAAAATGACCGTTTTGTCCTTTTCGG
This sequence comes from Nyssa sinensis, assembly GCA_008638375.1. Classification (NCBI taxonomy): domain Eukaryota; kingdom Viridiplantae; phylum Streptophyta; class Magnoliopsida; order Cornales; family Nyssaceae; genus Nyssa; species Nyssa sinensis. The sequence continues at coordinate 14,194,143 of CM018032.1, read as the reverse complement.
TATAGAAGTCCAAATTAAAAACCGTGAAAGCCTAAACTGATTTTCTTTGACATCCCGAACTTAATGGTAGAGGCTAAATTAGTAAAAGAGATACTTAGAGTAACGAGGTGTACAATTTGATAAATGACATTAGAACTGAGACATGTTTATTGATGTATAGGCAAGTCAAAGGGAAATGAGAAAATTACGGAGTACTAAAGTAGTTCATATGGATTAAAAGTAAGTAAACCCTATCTCGTACATGTGGTCTTCCAAGCCACGTTCCTTATATTACTGCCAAATTTTGTACTCTTTTACGAATCAACTGTTATTGTTCCACAATTGATATTGTTCTATCTTGTGGTTGTTATTGACTACGATATCATGTTTGTTGTGTTGTACTATGCCTTGAAAGGCCTATACCCATTGTATGTTATTCTATGTCTATGCACTTTTTATGGAATCAGAAAAGAATCATGATTTAATTGAATGCCAGATTTATGTTCAGTCACAATATCCATTCGATGTTATCTGAGTTGACCGGACCTACGGGTCGAGTCCGTGAACGGACATATGGCAATGATGGCATTTTTAAGCATTGAGTTATAAGGGCATTTTTATATGCATTGAGGTTAAGGAGGGTATGCCGGGCCCCAAAAGACTGAGGGTTTGCCAAACCCTGAATAGAGTAAATGCATTACTTATGATTGACTATTGTTATGTTTACGTTTATTGGATTCATAGAATATTGCCATTTCCCTATGAATGATTCCATGTTGACAGTTCCCTTATTTATTGGACTTGATTGTGACTGGTTTATAGTGGCAATATATTTTCATGTTGACTGTTATTATTGAGATTTCCCTATATTCATGTTATACCATTACTCATACTTGTTTATTGGGACTTACTATTCATTGGCCATTGTAGTATTTTACCGTTAACTGCAACTGTTGTCATGATTGGCTATCATGTTCACCCTATGAGTTCATATTTTTCTATGTTAATCCTAACCCGTGTTAGAGATGGGCTTTTACTTACTGAGCTTTGTTAGCTTACACCACTTATATTTTTCAAGTGAGAATGCTACAGAACCTCAATAGAAGTTCAGGAGCTTAGGGAGACAATTGAGGAGCATGATAGAAGTGAATAGAGTCTCTCCCATGTACTCACCACCTAAAAGTAGTTTTTATGTTCATTTATGTCGGTTTATAGTTTTCAGTTGTTAAAATAATATTTTGTATTAAGACTTTCGCTAATTTACTATTAAGTTTACATTTTATATTATTGTCATGGATACAATGAATGAAAAAAAAGTGGGGATGGCCATTGGGTCGGCCCCGCAACACGAGATCCGTGTAGGGTGGGTTTCGGGTTGTGACACTTCTCTCCCTCACATACTCCAACAAATCTAGACCCGTGAAAACTTGAAATGGCGCCAAAGCCACTAAAAACAACCCCAACACAAGGAATTAGAACAAATACTATGATTTTCACAAAGAGCACGGGCACATAACCGATGAGTGCATAGCTCTAAAGCAAGCGATAGAGCATCTCATCAAAAGAGGATGACTGAAAGAGTTTGTTCGCCAAGACGGAAGGCAAAACTCCCGTGACGAGAGACCACCGTAAAGAAGGCATGAATAGAAGCTGAGTAGAGAGAAATTTGAAACGATCAACAGCAGCAAAATAATCAAGTCATCTTTGTCCTTCACGTTGACAATACGACAACGAAAATGTCTAATCAAGTCAGGAAAAGATATGCTCGGGAGGTAAGGGCAGAACCACATGCCCATCATATCTTGACCATTAAAAAGAAGCTAAATTCAGGACCTCAGATACAGTTCCCTGAGTTGGGCCTTATTGGGATACACTGTCCCCACAACAATGCTTTTGTCATCTCACTCAAAATTGCTAACTTCGAGATTAAAATGGTTCTCGTAAATACCGGAAGCTCCACTAACGTATTATTCTACGAACCCTTCAAACACATGAAGCTCAAACCTAATGACATCAGAGCTACCATCGTTGTCATGACAGGATTCGATGGAAATCACAACACCCCATTGGGCAAAATTGACCTACCGACCATGACAAGAGAAGGAGACGGACAGAAGACATTGATCTCTAAATACATGGTCATAGATTCCAAATCCCCCTATAATGTCATTATTAGGAGACCCTGAATCCACCAAATGGGAGCAGTTACTTCAACCTTCCATCAATGCCTGAAGTATGTCCACAATGACAAAGTCTTCTCCATCAAGGGTTGTCAGCCCACCGCCCGAGAATGTCATACCCTCGCATTAAACGAAAAAATTCCCAAATAGCAATCACAATACCATCGTGAAAGGGGAAGTTCTTCACCTTCCAACATTTATAATGCGGAGGAGTGTCCCTTTAAAATTGACAAGCCATTAAGTCCTAGAGAAAGGGACAGTACGACCAAACCAATTGAGGAGCCCATCAAAGTACTCATTATCACTGAAGGGAAGGGAAAGTATCTACAGATTGGCCCAACTCTGTCTCCCTCCAAGTAAGAAGAAATTATGAAATTTCTAAAAAATAGCCTGTAGGTATTTTCTTAGGAAACAAAAGATATGAAGGGAATAGATCCTAATCTCATCTCTCATAAGCTAATGACAGCCTCATACCATCCTCCGGTGAGATAAAAAAGGAGAACATTTGCCCTTGAACGCCACAAGATCATCAATGAAGAGGTCCAAAGGTTGCTAAATGCTGGAATGATAAGGGAAGTGTTCTACCTAGAGTGGCTTGCTAATATAGTTCTCACAAAAAAGAATAATGGCAAATGGACGATCTGCATTGATTACACCGACCTAAATAAAGCTTGTCCTAAGGACAACTTTCTTTTCCCAAGATTGATCAACTTATTGATGCCACGGTAGGTCATGAGCTTATGAGTTTTATGGATGCCTACTCTAGATACAATCAAATTCAAATGTATGCTACAGATTGGGAGAAAACTGCCTTCATATTAGAACGAGATCTCTATTGTTATAGAGTGATGCCATTCAGTTTAAAGAACGCTGGACCCATGTACCAGCGGCTTGTAAACAAGATGTTTGGTTCCCAAATTGGGAACACAATGGAAGTTTACATCGATGACATGCTACTCAAAAATGTTCGGAAGAGTGACCATATCCAGCACTTAGGCCAGACATTCGACATCCTGAGGCAACATAGGATGAAGCTAAACCCTTTAAAATGTACCTTCGGGATCATAAAAGGAAAATTCTTAGGTTTTTTGGTCTCTCAAAAGGGAATTGAGGCAGATCCCTCGCAGATCAAAACCCTGATTGAACTAGAGTCACCTAAAACTAAGAAAGATATCCAAGGCCTGAATGGACGGATAGCAGCTCTAAACAGGTTTATCTCTAAATCTACAGATCGATGCCTCTTGTTCTTTAGAGCCTTGAAGGGAAGTAAGGCCCTCGAATGAACACCTGAATGCGAAGAAGCTTTATAGGAAAACTCAAGCAATACCTAGCTTCCCCCGAACTCCTTTCAAAGCCAGTACCAAGGGAAAAAGTACTCCTGTACTTAGCTGTATCAGAAAATGCCATCAGCTTCGCTTTAGTCAAGGAGGACAAAAGGGACTCAAAGACCTATCTTTTACGTTAGCAAGGCATTTCTGGACACCAAGACAAGATACTACGAAATTAAAAAATTAGCTTTAGCCTTGGTGATATTCGCTCGGAAGCTCAGACAATATTTTCAGGCCCATCCTGTCATAATCCCTACGTCCTATCATTTGAAATCTGTCCTACACAAACTTGAAGTTTCAGAACGACTGGTTAAATGGTCGATAGAATTGGAAGAATTTGACATATCCTATGTATTGTGGACCATTATTAAAGGGCAAATACTAGCAAACTTTGTAGCAGAGTTCACTTCAACACTGTATGCGAAAGCTCAAGTTACTATAGACACTTCGGTATGGCTGCTTTACACTGACGGTTCGTCTACCGACAAAGGCTATGGAGTAGGCATAATACTTCAATCCCCCGATAGGATTGTAACCGAAAAAGCAGTTAGCTTGGGATTCAAAGCCTCTAACAATGAAGTCGAGTATGAGGCACTTATCCTTGGGTTGAAACTGGCCCTAGAATGTGAAACTCTGGATCTTGAAGCATTCTCTGACTCTCAACTTGTGGTGAGTCAAGTCTTAGATGAATTTTTCACCAAAGATAACAGGATGACCAGACATTCAGAGCTAGTGGAATCACTAAAGCTATCTTTTTACAAATTCACCATTCATAAGATTGAAAGAAACCAAAATTCTAGGGTTGATGCTTTAGCAAACATAGCTTCTCATCTCAAGCCAGAAAGGGATTCAACGGTGAAAATCTCCTACTAGTCAAAGCCAAGCATTGAAGAAATACAATCCCTCCAAATTTCAGAACAACCTCAGGATTGGATGACTCTCATCATCTAGTATCTAAAGGAAGGGATGCTTTTGGAGGACAAAAACCATGCCAGGAGAATTCGAATTAAGGCAACTCGGCATCTAATTCTTAAAGGAAAGCTTTACTGAAGGTCCTACACACAACCCCTTCTAAAGTGCTTAACTCCAGAAGAGGCCCACTATGTTCTAGTTGAGATATATGAAGGGATCTATGGAAACCACAATGGCAGAAGGACCATAGCTCACCGAGCACTAACTTTGGGCTATTACTGCCCTGGTATGTTAAAACAAGTTAAGGAATATGTCCAGAGGTGTGACAAATGTCAACGATTTACCTCATACCAACACCAACCTCATCATGAACTCATCCCTATCACCAGTCCTTGGCCTTTCGCTTAATGGGGAATGGACATTATAGGGCTATTGCCAAAAGCCCCTCAAAACAAGAGATTCTTGCTAGTTGCCATTGACTATTTTTCTAAATGGGCGGAGGCTGAATCACTGACCTACATAACAGAGGTGAAAGTACAGAATTTCACATGGAAAAATATAGTATGTAGGTTCGGTATACCTCGTGTCATCATTTCAGACAATGGAACGCAATTTGTTGGAAAAAGTGTTCAGGAAGTTCTGTAAGGACTTGCACATCAGTCATCACTTTTCCTTTGTAAGGAATCTCCAAGCTAATGGGAAAGCCGAGGTCACCAACTGCACTATTCTCGAAACAATTAAGAGAAGGTCGGAGAAAGCCAAAGGAAGATGGGTCGAAGAACTCTCTAGACTGCTCTGGGCCTACTGAACTACTAGACTGACCCCAACTGCTAGAAACACCATTCTCACTCGCTATGGAACCGAGGCAGTCATTCCTATCGAAATTGGCATGTCAACCTTAAGACAGACTGCTTTGACCAAGGAACCAATAACCAACAGCTTGCGGAGAATCTAGACCTACTTGAAGAAAAACGTGAGCAAGCTCGGATTAAGACCGAAACCTACCAGCAAAGAATGGCTAAATGTTTCAACCAAGGGTTAAAACCTATCAACTTCTAGATCGGAGACCTTATCCTAAGAAGGGTGTTTCCAAATACTAAAGATCCCACAATGGAAAAACTTTTTCCTAATTGGGAATGACCCTACAAGATAACTAAGATCGTCAGACCTACGACTTATTGGTTAGAAGACTTAACTAGGGAAGCCTGTACCCAGACCCTTAGAATATCGAACATTTACGCAAGTATTATCAATAAAAAGCTATTTTTTCAGCTCTGAGTAATTTTATTAATGTATAAACCCCTAAAAGCCTTGTATTCATTATAAGTGCTATAGGCTCTGGTACATTTCACTCAATGTACAGACCCCTAAAAGCATTGTATTCATTACAAGTGCTATAGGTCTGATCCATTTCACTTAATGTACAGACCCCTAAAAGCCTTATATTTATTACAAGTGCTACAAGGCGAGTCCATTTCATTCAATGAAAAAATACCTAAAAGCTTTGTATTCATTACAAGTGCTACATGGTCTAGTTCATTTCACTCAATATACAGACCCCTAAAAGCCTTGTATTCATTACAAGTGCTACAGGTCTAGTCCATTTCACTCGATGTACAGACCCCTAAAAGCCTTGTTTTCATTACAAGTGCTTTAGGTCTGGTCCATTTTACTCAATGCATAGATCTGTAAAAGCATTACAAACGCTGAAGGCCCGGTCCATTTTAATCAATATACAGATCTCCCAAGGCCTTCCATTTATTATGAATATCATGGGTCTGATCCTACAAATCTCAGAACGAAACTTGTTTTAATTACAAGTGTTGAAGATCTGTTGACAAAGCTTGTTTTAATTACAAGTATTAGAGATCTGTGAACGAAGCTTGTTCTAATTACAAGTGTTGAAGATCTTTTGACAAAACTTATTTTAATTACAAGTATTAGAGATATGCGAACGGAACTTGTTCTAATTACAAGTGTTAAAGATCTGTTGACAAATCTTGTTTTAATTACAAGTATTAGAGATCTGTGAACGAAGCTTGTTTTAATTACAAGTGTTGAAGATTTGTTGGCAAAGCTTGTTTCAATTACAAGTATTAGAGATCTGTGAACGAAGCTTGTTTTAATTACAAGTGTTGAAGATCTATTGACAAAGCTTGTTTTAAGGCTTGATTACAAGTATCAAAGGTTCAGTTCATTACGACTTGTCAATATATAGACGTCTGAGAACCTTTTTTACAAGTATGGCTACTCTAAGTATCCTATTATTTCGACTTCTGAAATATCTCATGAGAGATTTGGAATTTCTAATGGCCTAGATATTGAAGAGATTATCAAACAAAATACGAGTTCTGAAAGAAGTCAAATTCTATTTATATTGGCCCTAAAATATGAGAAAGTTACAAGATAGAAACAAAAAAAAATAATACAAAGATATCCCTAATCTTACTACTGGTTCGGCAGCCTCTGAAGCATCAGTCTGAGGGAGCTCTAGATCCGCCTCCTCCTATTCATCCTCTTGCACTTCAATCTCAGCTTGGGAGACTTGAATATCATCTACCCCAGCCACATCCAAGTCAGGATACTTCTTATGAAGCTTCGTCCTGAAGGTTCGATACCCATGCTGCATCAACTCACCATTTAAATCTTGGACTTCAGCCTTCAGATCAACTTCAGTTTGAGCTCTGACTACTTCAATAGTGTCTTGGATCTTTTGAAGGGAAGCAACCTGGAAGTCTGCAAACCTCTTTTCGAGGTCTTCCAATTCTAGAGTAAGGACATCCCTCTCGGACTCCAAGATCGAGTAGGAGTTGGTGATTTCCTCTAGCTTTTTCTTGGTTGCCGATGTCGAGGACTGAGTTATTCCCAACTGAAGTCTGGCTTTATCGAGCTCAGAATCCTCAAAAGAGTCCATGATGACCGCTAAGCCATGCATAGCCTGAAAAAAAAAAAAAAAAAAAAAAAAACACACAATCAAGTCAGAATATGTTACAGAACCAGGAAGGTAAAAAGGACGGAAATAATTCTTCAAAACTTACCCTCACGTGGAACGTCATCATATTTTTGGCGATCTTCTGCGCCTTCAGCCCCAAACTTGCTTGGGCCTATTGCCCAAGAATCCTCACAGGTATTCTTCACAACTAACGAGCCAGAATCATTAGGCACTAGGGAAACAACAACTGACTTACCCTTCCCCCTTTTCTTCCTCTGAGTTGCATGCACAAGGGGAAGCAAAGGCTTCTGAACTTGGGGAAACCCCCAGATCGTCTAACTCAGTCCTCTCAAGGTAGTTGGACAGTAGCCTTATTCTCTTCACTTGGAGAGGAGGCTCGACATAGGAAGAGCTCTCCCCAACCTTTTTTTTTTCTTCTTCCTATGAATCCCATCCAGATGCCAAGGATTTCTTCAGACTTTCGGACTGATCCCGTACTAGGCCAGCCTCTATCAGATTGCTGGGGTAGAAGGATGGCGTCATGAGAGCGGTTGCTGGTCTGAAGGAGTCTCTTGTACTTTTGCTGAAGATCGATTATGAAAATTGATCTCTTTCCAGCTCTCTTATCTACACAAAAACATGGGATTAGAATAGTAGCACACAGTCAGAAAGCCCAAAAATAGAAATGCAAAATACAAAAGGGACTTCACCTTTAATTCTAGTCTTTCGTGGGAAAGTTGAAATTCGACTCTCGAAGTCCTTAAACTCTCATCCTCCTTTTACAAAGAAGTATCACTTCTTCTAAGTCTTATTGGAAGTGGGTACAGAGGAGAAATGTCTTGAACCCCTTGTCAAAAGACATGTAAAACATGCCCTCTAACTTTAAGTGCTTCATATCCATATTGCTCCTTATTAATGAAAGGTCCACCTCGACATTGTTTAAATGTCCTAAAACTATGAACCCCAATAGGTGCCTCTAGTTGTTTATATTCAGATCAGCGGGGCATATATTGAATGAACTAAGGAATTCCCTAATTAATTTGGGGGGGGGGGGAAGGGAAACCTAACCCCTATTTCAAACCATTCAAGGTAAACACATACTTCACCTTACTCGATGACAGAGGGACGCTTTATGAGCCCTGGTACCCTACAGGACACGTTGGCAAGGAAGTCAAAAGTAGCCCTCAGAGCATCTATCATGCCCTGAGTCGTGGCGCTTTCTCCTTCTTCCCTTTGGTAGGGTCTGCCCGAGGTTTCCCCAAGCAATGTTCCTAGGCTCGACAAAAGCCTTTATTATCATAAGTTCAGAACTAGGGTTCAGGTTGCTAACAATCCTAGTTTCTAAATCCCCTGATGGGCTACTATCTACAAGATTCACAACCGATTGGATCATACATTTCTAAGGATTCTTCTGCTTTATGGCCAGTACTTGACTAAGCATCAAAAGTCGACATGGCAGAAAATGGGGAGGAGTCGAAGAAGATTTAAGGAAGAAAAAAAGATATATATGAGCGAAACCAAACCTGATCGCAAATTTGATCTGAGTTGGACTTTTTATGCTGAAAATCATCTTACTCGAAGTTTTCCTTTAAAAAGTACAACGAGACTCTCAGGCAACAAGAAATTATGAAAAAAAGGGGCTTCAGTGTACTCCCCTCACCCTTTTTATAGGGGATTAACAAGTGATGTAATGGAGGCCTTTGATTCTAAACCGTAGCGGCGATTAGGGAAATAATGGCCTTAGTAATCCTAACCAGCGACTGACAGCAATAAATGTCGCATCAACGACTTTCGTGGAAAACAAAGGGACGCATTTATAACTATCACGTGCAACTCTTCAGAAACCCTAACCTCAACTCTCCATCCCATATAACTGAGGCTTAGGGGGGGGAATAGCTAATGTACCATAAAGGGACAGATCAATTCAAAGCATTAGACGTGCATGTACAGATCTCTTTAAAGTATAGATTAAGAAAGATTCTGCTATCCATATCAAACAAATACGGGGGTTCAGAGGTACATTGTTCAGAATGGTGCACCACCTCTAGCCTAGTCTTTAGAACTAGAAGGGGTTCCGAACTGGTTACCACCACCTATATCCTACCGACCTCAAAATAAGGAAACAGAGTTCAATATGGAACTGTTATCTTCGGATATTTTTGAATCCCTACTTTTATAAATCCTAATCCTACTCAATTTAGGAGATTCACGATTTATAAATAAAACCATAAGATACACTTCCAAGTTACATTCAATTATTCTTTTCAATTACAGTCTTTTTAATTTACTGACTTTATTATCGGAACGGCTACCACCGAGGCCTACCCGATGACCTCTCTGATTTTGAATTTTTGACAAGTAGCGTAGGAGGAGAAGCCCTTCATGATAAAAAAGAGTAACATCAAAAAACAAAATTGCATGGTAGGTATTCCCAATTGTATTCTAATGTAAGGTATTAGGATATAGTAATTTTGAAAGTTACATCTTATAAGATCCAAAATTATTATATCTTAACACATTATACTGAGAGTACAAATGACAATATTAATTAAAATTAAATACCATTTTCCATCACAAAAGGGTGTGTAAGATCTCATGGTATAATTTGGGTTGGAGGTGGTTACATTTTAATTGAAATAGGCATTTTCTATTTTTCTTACAAACAAGTAGAGGTGACGCTCAAAACTAAAAAAAAATTACAATTTTAATACGTGATTTCACCTACTCGTAAAAGAAATGGAGACACTCCATTTTAACACTCTTGAAATAGAGACTCTCAACTCATGTGGGCAAACATGTATGGGTCATAAAATATTACTCTTTTATTCCCGAATAATATTATGTTGTTATGCATGGCTTGCTAAAAAAAAATATCCGAATAATGTGACTAATACAAGAATCGTTAATTTATAAGATAAATTTTTTAAAAAATATTTGATATGATAATAATTAATAATTATTTTTTATTTAGTCAAAAATATAAGACTACGTTTGGTACGCAGGAATGGAGGCAGGAATGGAATGAGCATTCCTGTCCCTATTCCATTCCTGCGTTTGGTATGCTTAAACATGATGGAATGACCATTCCGTTCGGAATGGCTATTCCATTTAGCACAGGAATAAGCATTCCTTGATAAAACCTAAGGAATGCCCATTCCATTCCTAACGGAATGCCCATTCCTGACCATCCATCTGTACAACCCACGACTACAAGTACAGTTAATTTTCTTATAATTAATAAACTTGGTGGATGAAAAATTTATTAATTATTAAAATTAATAATTATAAATTTTCTTATACTTTTATTAATAAAAAAATATTTTATACATGTAGATGAATTACAATATATTTAACTCTAATTTAAATAAAATTACAAATATATTTGCCAAAAATATTATTAATAGGATATATATAAATATATGTATAATTATTTTAATTTTTTAATAATTAATATTATAAAAGATAAATTTTAAAAAAATATTAATTATTAAGTAATATAATTATTAATTATTTATCATAAAACTAATTATATTTCTTAAAAATTTATTAATTTATAAATATTATTAATTTATTAAATATTAATTATAAGAAATTAACTTGTACGTGAAACCAAGATGACTATAAAAGTTCTTTTTTTTTTTGCTAATAAAACAAATACAGGTTGAATTAACCTTTTTTTTTTTTTGCCAATAAAACAAATGCAAGTTGTTTTTTTTTTCCCAATAATTTTTTTTTTTGATAATAATTTTTTTAAATGTCCTAAAAAAATGAATGGAATAATTTTTTGTTTGACAATAATTTTTTTAAATGTCCTAAATAATTTTTTTTTGCCAATAAACCGATTGGTCATACATTACTAGGTATTTAGTCAAACAAAAAAATAAAATAATTATTCTTATTTTATTTTTATTCTATTTTATTTTTAATACTATTTTATTCTTATCATATTTCATTTCATCATATCAAACGTAGTCTAAAAGATCTTGTTAAGATAAGTCGTTGAAGTTGAATTTCCACGTCTCATTAACCCGTATAACATATATTTCACCGATCGATCAAATCGTAAAAATCTGACAATTTACTAAACCAGCCAGCGAGATGTGAAACATGGACTACGACTCTTCCTTCCCATCTGTTACACGATTCTATCAGCTATTCACCGACGTCATTGCGTCTACCCGTTGGAACTGCCCCTATCTTTTTCTTCCTGCCCACGACTACGGCGGCCGTCTTTATAGCACAACCACCGTCCTCCGTCACTCTTCTTTATGAAACAATACATATAGGATCTAATTAGCACCACCTCTGAAGGTCACATCCTACTTTTCAAAATACATTTCTATTTTCAGAAACAAATAAGAATATTAAGTTAAGATTCGATCAGAAATCGCTGTGTGATTGGCGTTGTATTTGAATTCTGATGAGCAATTTTAGCCGTTTGATCATCCACCGGTTCTTGAACATCCGTCGCGTCCACCTCCTACTACTGCTCCTCCTAGGCGGCGACACCATACACCACGGAGCAGTCGGGTTCGGACTCTTCACAGTATCCGTACGGATTCGACGACAAAATTACTCCATCAATGACCAGTCATCATCGTGGTCCTCGTGTGCGCCTTCTTCTTCATGGGCTTCTTCACTATCTACATCCGCCAGTGCACAGAGAATAGTGCCATGGTGACTTCTGGCCCGTCCACCGCCAACGGACTCTCTCTGCAATCCCCGCACGGCCTTGATCCGGCCGTCATCGAATCGTTCCCTATCTTCGTCTACTGGGAGATTAAGGACATAAAGATCGGCGAAGGAGCGCTAGAATGCGCCGTGTGTCTAAGCGAGTTCGAAGGTGACGAGAATCTCCGGCTGCTGCCGAAGTGCGATCACGTGTTTCATCCTGAATGTATAGACACTTGGTTTGCTTCTAACACGACCTGTCCGGTGTGCCGAGCTGACCTCACTCTGATTTCCGGGGAATCCGCTGGCGTCATAGAACAAAGAGTGGAGTCAAATGACTTAGCAGACGAGCAAATTCCTGGATCTGAAGTTGGTGAGTTACAGGATCAAGTTTCAATCAATGTTGAGAATGCTCTATGCAGCGACTCAAAACTGGTTGAGATCATGAACCAGAGTAGGCGAATTGCAGAGAAGTTTCCGAGGTCGCACTCGACGGGTCACTCGCTGGTTCAACCAGGAGAGAACTGTGAGAGATATAAACTGACGTTACCGGATGAGGTGAGGAAGCAGATGATGACTCAGAGGCTGAAGCGAACGACCAGCTGTATTGTCGTTTTGCGCAGAGAAGGGAGTTCCAAGAGGGGTTACACGAGTGGTGGAGAAGGAAGTAGTCGTGGGAAAAGGATGGGAGAGTCCGACCGAGTTGGGAGCTCAGACCGGTGGGTATTTAAGATGACGCCGCCGTTTTTCACGAGGACGGGCTCGGTTAGGTCGCTGAAGGTCTGTGCTGACAAAAGTGTATTGGTAGTGGGAAGTTCTAAGGTGGTCAGTAGATTGCCATTCCGGGAAGGGTGATCGGTGACGGAGTCTTGCAACGGTCAACTTGGCCACCCGTTTAATTTTCAACATTATACAATATATGGCTTCGCCGGCAGCAAGGCCGAGTTCTCCAAAATAGTAGTTCCCTAAGTGCTAAGCTGGGCCGAGTTCGCGGTTCCGACATGTACTTTTCATTATAAAATTATAAGTTGTAGATAATTTATTTATTCTATAAAATTTAGAATAATAAAATTTTAAACGACAATAAAAAAATAAATAAATATACCTCTGTTTGTAAATTTCATCAATGAAAAAAATATACATGATATATAAAAAAAATAAAAAATTTATTGAGTAATCACAAATTGTATAAAAAGTTTAAAAAATCAGTTACAATTTACCTCTGTTTGTAAATTTCAACAATTTTCTTCAACCATTGCATTTCAACAACTCTTGTTTTTTTGCTTCTTGATCTTGCTTCCTTTGTTCAACATACTTTGAATCCTTGTCACAAATGAGTGTCTCTACCATTTCTGAGATAAGCACGTCACTTGCACTGAAACTTGCTTCCGAAGCAATAGTTAAAACAAGAACATATAATATATTATATGGATAATAACAGTAAGTACAAACACCTTGTGTTCTTGTATTTTTTACCAAGCCAAAATATCAAAGGGTTTTTTATATGTTACTTATATACCACAATGTGACAGACCAATCACCATTTGACATGTATACCTACGGGGTCAGCTCATGCTCGGCCATACAGCTTCATGCTCGGCCATAGAGTTCATGCTCGGTCATTCAGCTCACGCTCGGCCATTTCAGCTCATGCTCGGCCTTTCAGAGCAGACTTACAGAGGCCGAGCACGTATCTCTAGAGAAGATCTACTTATCTGCAAAGCTTACAGGTCCGAACACAGACCTTCAGTGGAACACACCGCTATTCAAAGCTCATCACCGCCTTAATATATGCCGAGCAGAGAATAAGGAAACAGTCTTTTACAAGGAAACCACCACTCATAGTTATCTCTATTTTGATACAATATTCTACAAAGGTAACTACTATCTCCGATACTCAAATCCCTACTTTCATGGCTCTGAATTCCTAATCAACTTAGGAAGGCCACTGTCTATAAATCAAGCCCTAGAGGTACGCTTTATTTTCATGCTCATTATTTGGCATTCATACAGTATTTCAATTCAGTTTTACTAACTTAAGCATCAAAGCGGCTACCGTCGAAGCCAAACCGGTGGTCCTCTGATCTTCTGTTTTGAGTATTTCGTAGGGAACCGAGCTTGGATCACACGTGGGCCAAAAAATGCAGCATCAGTTTGGCGCCGTCTGTGGGAACGACAATCAACATGCTTCGTTCTCTACTACTAATATTGCTCCCTAACGATTATTTAAATTCTCTAAAATTCAATATAATTTCATAGATGTTAAACAGCAATGTAGAGATCACGCTCTACATAGTAATTACAAAATTATATATATATATATATATACACAAATATACATATATAATCTTAACATCTTTTATTCATATATATATATATATATATATACATATACGTGTATATATATAAACATCAATATGAATCTTGAGATCTGCATCAATCTACAAATCTTTTGAATAAAATATAAGATTTGTTAGAATATAGGATCATTATTTCACTATGGAATTTGAATGCCTTTATAAAAAAACATCTCAGACTCTTTATTGCATTGCTTATCTCTTTTATGTCTACATCATTTGTTTATTGCTTTAATTTGCTGAACTATTCTAACTCTAAAATAGTGTGGAAAACTTGTCGACACCATGTTTGGCCAAAAAAAAAGAGTCTATATGTTGCAGTACGTTCTTAGCATCCATCATCGATCAACATCTTCATCGCCAACATCATGTTTATATATATATATATATATATATATATATATATATCAGCCCATCACTAATCATTACATGTGATTTATTTATTTATTTTATTATTTGGTGCACGAAAAAGAGCACCCATGATCTAACCCTTTTAACATTATTTTAGAAAAACCCAATGTTTTTTCTGATACAGGTTCCACGCTTGGATTGAGATGAAACTCTCTCTCTCTCTCTCTAAAAAATACAATAATCTCTTTATATTGGCCATCTCAAAAATATTTAAATAATATATTTCTCTCTCTAAAAGTAGGATCAAACAATGAGATCTGACGTGATGAGTGGTGCTGGGTCTATGTCGGTGTCGCCATATGCTCTGCCTGGTCAGCCTCTCAATCCGGCCATCCGACCTTACACGCCGGTTCCGAATGGTTTCCCCAACCATGCCACCACCTCCTCAAGGGATCATTCCTCCACTCGCGGCTGAAACTCCCTGTTCTCTCTCCTAAGTGCAAAAGCGTGATTGATGTAGAACGGGTTACAACAAAAGAATTCAATTCCTAGCACAGAACTGCGTGGGACACCAGAATGGTTGGAATTGTGCGAAATTTGGTAGGCGACTTGGAATTGACGTGCTGATCAATACTCATAGCTTTGCTATGACACATGCCATTTTTCGAGCCAATTCCTTCGTTTTGGCCAGCAAAAGTGCGTTTTTACTACTTTTGGTAAAAAATGTACTGCTTGATTTCTTATAGCTACGGTTGACGTTTGGAGTTGATTTTTAACCAGATTGCTGCTTAAGCTTAGGACTTTTGATTTATTATTTTTTCAAAATTTTTCTATTTTTTGGACTTTTTGGCCTTTTTCCTTATTTTAATTATTTCTTTCCTAGTCCTAGTTGAATTAGGGTTTGTTGTTTATATAAAGGCTTTTCTTTTCATTGTAAGGTTAACTTTTTATAATAAAGAATTTTATTTTTGAGATCTTATTCTCTGTGCTCGTGGATTCGGGTGTGTTACTTTTGTTCGTGGATTCGGACGATTCTCCAAGAGATAGGCGGTGCCCTGTTTCTTTACAAGCTTCCGCTACGTCAGTTGGTATCAGAGCAAGCTTAATCCTGTTCAGATGGCGAACGCACAGAACGAAGGCGAAAACCTTGACGGCGGTGACCGTGAGGGAGATATGGTTACAAGCACTGAATTCAGAATTTTCCAACGTGAGGCCCAACAGGCTCAACGTGAAACGCAGCAAGCGTTGCGTGAGATCCAAGTGACTCTTGCTAGATTGACGACAGGGAATAATCAGAGGAGCGACGATCCTATGGGTCGTCAACCTTACCGAGAGAGGGCTGAAGTTGTGCATGAATGCCATCCAGAGATTCCATGTAGGCAGCTAGCCTATGAGGATAATCTAAGTGAGGATGAAGAAGAGGCTGAAGCCGTATTCCAGAATAATCGGAGGGGTTACCAAGGGGAGCAGGACCGACAGACCTTTCGTATGAAGATGGACATGCCCAGTTTTAATGGTCAACTTCAGATTGAGGGGTTTCTTGATTGGTTGGTATTAGTCGAGAGATTCTTCGATTATATGGATATTCCTGAAGATGAAAAGGTGAAATTAGTCGCATACAGATTACTGGGGGAGCTTCTGCTTGGTGGGAGCAGTTGCAAATTACACGGATGCGACAAGGAAAAGGGATGGTTCGGACATGGGCTAAGATAAGGCGACTGTTACGTTCCAGGTATTTGCCTCCAGATTATGAGCAGATTCTATTTCAACAATATCAGAATTGTAAGTAGGGGAGTAGAACAGTGGAGACCTACCTAGAGGAATTCCACAAGTTATCGTCACGTAATAACCTGTTGGAAACAAATGCGCAACAAGTTGCTAGGTTTGTTGGGGGGCTGCATTGGGCTATACAGGATCGAGTAGTGATGCAAACAGTCTACACCTTAACCGAAGCCGTGGCATTGGCTATCAAAGCAGAAACTCAATTGGACAGGTCAAAAGCGGCGGTGGTAGTACGAAATTCCGTTGCTTCTAATCGTGCTACAGTAAATAAAGGAAAAGCCCCAAATATTCAGCCACCTTTGTCTAACACCACTCGCGGGATAGGTAGCAGTGGAGGTCCTTCAAAGCCAGCCAACACTGTTCCACCAGCGGTGGCACCTCGGAACCCTTATGCTCGTCCAGATTCTGATAAGTGCTATAGATGCCAGCAGCCAGGGCACCGTTCCAACGAGTGTCCTAAAAAGGCTACTGTTAACTTAGTGGAGCCAGAAGAAGATGGCAGATTCGAGACAGAGGAGGACGAGAATGAAGCGCCCTATATTTATGAAGAGGAAGAGGTAATGGGTGGCGACGAAGGAGAACTGTTGTCACGCTCTCTGGTGGTTCAGCGACTTCTGTTAGCACCAAAGCGAAAGGAACCATCTCAGCGGCATAATATATTCCGAACCAGGTGTACAGTGAACAAAAAGGTTTGTGATGTCATTATTGATAGTGGCAGTAGTGAAAATATAGTGTCGAAAGCAATGGTTACCAAGTTGGGCTTACAGACTGAAAACACCCGTCACCGTATAAGATTGGCTGGATAAAACGAAGGGCTGAAGTAAAGGTAACAGAAATCTGCCGCATTAAATTTTCAATTGGGAAGAATTATACAGACAAGGTTGTGTGTGATGTGGTGGAGATGGATGCGTGCCATATGATTTTGGGACGACTATGGTAGTTCGATGTGGATGCTACATACAGGGGCCGTGATAATGTGTATGTTTTCATGAAGGGGGGCCTAAAGATCGTTTTAGGACCCATAAAAGAGGAATTTTCAATTGCTGAACCAAAGTCTAAAGGCAAGTCAGTATTTCTTGTGGATGGGGGCGAATTCATAGAAGAAACTAAGGACTCTGGAGAGATATTTGTTGCGGTAGTTGGAGGAGAAGTTGGCGAAGAGTCTTTGGAAATTCCACCCGCACTTAAACCTTTGCTGGAGGAATTTCAGGAAATTATACTGTCACGAACCGAAACCCACCCTATGCGGATCTCGTATCGTGGGGCCGGCCCCATGGCCGTCCCTACTTTTTCCATTCTTTTACCAATGATAACAGTAAATAATATAAACATGACATTAAAGTGCGAAAGCTTTATTACAATTATTGTTCAAAGACTAAACTTCAAACTAACAATAAACTGATCCTAAACTACTCTTAGGTGGTGAGTACATGGGAGAGACTTCGTTCACTACTATCACGCTTTTCAACTGTCTTTCTACGCTTCTGAACTCCTACTATGGTTCTGTAACATTTTCACCTGAAAAAATTTAGTAAGGGGTGAGCTACAAACTCAGTAAGTAGAAGCCTATCCCCAATACGGGTGGGGATGACATAAATGAATACAAGTCAAAGTAACATGATAGCCAGTCATGATAACGATTCCAGTCAACTGTAAAATGCCACAATGGCCAATGAGCGACAAGGTACAATAACAGTCAAGAGTAACCAATGAATGACAACGTATAATAACCGTCAAGAGTAACAGTGTAGCATGAATATAGAATAGGCTCGATGAATACAATCAACATAAATACTGCCACAATGAAATGGTCACAGTCAAGTCTAATGAATCAAACCAATCAACATAGAACAATATCAATTAACATGGATGATGCCTTTACTTTGTTCAGGGTTTGGCAGACCCTCGGTCTTTTGGGGCCCGGCATACCCCCATTAACATAAATGCATATAAAATGTCCATTTTCCTTAATGCGTAAAAACGCCATAATTGCCACATGTCCTTTTTGACCCGTAGGTCCCATAAATTGACCCGTAGGTCCCAGTCAATTAGATAGCATCAGATAGGTAATGTGACTGAGCACAAAACCCGGCACTTAACATAAATTAAGATTCTATAGTATTCCATATGAATGTACAAAACATGGAACATCATAACATAACATACAGTAAATAGACATCAATGAAATGAATCAGTCATGCAACATCAACCAATAGACATCCACCAGGTAGAACAATATCCATGGTAGGAAACAATGATAGTGAATACATATATGAGTACAAGATTGGCAGTAATGGAAAGATCGTGGCTTGGAAACCACGTATCAAAGATAGGAATCCACTTACCTCATCAACGTCTTAATATCCCGTGACTTTCTCCTTTCCTTTTGACTTGCCTATAAATCAATAAACACGTTTCAGCTTTCATATCATTTACCGAATTTATGCCTCGTTACTCTAAATACCTCCCTTACTAATTTATGTTTTACGATTTTCATTTTAAACTTAATTTACCCAAGGGCAACATGGTCATTTACGTGTCTCTACTTTTTGGGTTCTGTTTTCATAATTTGGACTCCACCGTTGAGTCCAGTAGGTTTGAATTAATAAAAATTTACTATTTACTTAACTAAATCGGAGTCCGTTTGACTCACCTTCGACGTAGCGGTATTTTGGTCATTTTGACATTCTACGGGTATTTTTTTTTTTTCGGGACTCCGTCTCGTAAAATGGACCTCACCATTAAATTCAGTGGGTCCAAAATAGTAAGTTTTCATTATTCATTCTACTAATTTACGCGTCGAAATTAAATTTGAAATTTATTCATTTAAACCATTTATTTACATTAATTAATCTAGCTAATACATATTAGTATTTGAGCCCAAACAGACCACATGTGCCTTGGTGGCACAGTGGCTAAGCTTCTCACCCTTTCCCCTTTGGTCATAGGTTCAATTCGCTTCCCATACCATTTTTTTCATTTTCTGTTAATACATTTTTCATTTTTTTTTCATTTCCTGTTCAAGTTTAAGCCAACCATTGGATAGCTCTCCTTTCTAACCAAACACTATCTAAACTCGAATTTAAAAATTTACCCATGAAGTACAAGTGTTGGGCAGTCATCTGAATGGGTGGGTCGGGTCAGACCCGACCCGGTTTGGCCAAAATAAAATCGAAAAACAGCAGCCGCGCAGCAACACTTCAGCGTGTTGGTTGTCTTCTCCGTCAACAGCGACTGGCCGACGACGGATTTTCTCACGTTTTTCAGTGGGGTTCACACCTACAGATCATGGAAAACTCAAATCTACTGTCGGATTTCAAATCGGAGTACCGGAGCACTCCCAAATTAACCGGAACAATAGCGCACCAGGGGCTGTGCGGTTTTCCGGCAGCCTCTTTCCCTTCCGTTTTTCCCCATTTTCTCCTACGATTTCAATCCCGATTTGATTCTAAAATTTACCTAAACCCAAGAGAATCAATTACACATGATCTAAACCAATTGATCGCAACAAAATCACCCCACCCGATCTATTTTTCTCCTCTGTTTTTCACTGTTTCCCCACGTTCAGTTCTGTTCGTTTTTTTTTTTTCTTTGTTTTCCTTGATTCAATTTGAATACAACCAATTTCCATGCTTAATTTTCAATGAAACAGAATCAAATCAACCCCGCTTACCTTGTCTCCAACTCGCGCGCAGCGTCTCCTCCTCCATTATTTTTCGACCTCTGATTTCCCCCACGTATCAGCCCCGATCCAAAAATTTCAATTGCAGTAAATCAATCACCCTTGACTCTCTTTTCTGAATAAGCAAAATCTTCGATATCCCTCACCGCATGATTGAATCCAACAACATCCGACTCGTTGACGGTCGGTAGGCAAAGACGCAGCACTCGCATAATGCTTCAATGGCGATGCATCTCAAAAACTGTGGATGTGTTGCTCTGTTTTTTTTTTTTTTTCTTTTATTTCCAACGCATGCAACGGCATGCTTAACACTGCTCCTTTCTTCTTTATTTCTTTCCTTCTCTCTTTCTCTCTTTCTCTCTCTCTCTCTCTCTCTCTCCCTCTTTGGCCGTTCATGTGCTAAGCCCTTAAACCCCCTATCCGTTTCTTTTGAATGTGCAGTTACACATGGTAACTGATATATCTACACCCCTCACATATATTTATTTCTTAATATACACCTATATATATGATAATAAAGTCCTATTTTTCTTTCCTTCACATTCTTATTTTATTTCTTTCAAATTCTCATTTTTTTCATTTAACTTTTATTTTATTTTTATTTTATTTTTTTATTTTCTCTTTTTTTTTCATTTATTTTATTTTCCTTATTTAAAATTTCATTTTTGATTTCGGTATTTGTTCATGGCTTCCTCGACATCGCTTGGGCATTATCCGTACCTTCAAGTCTATTTAAAATTTCACAATTGTCCAGTTATTAAATGTTATAACAAAAAGCTCTAACAGTTCGAGTTTACTTGGCTTGCTCCGTAACATTTTGGGTCGGGGTATTACATATACCATCAGAACTACCAGATGGGCTGCCTCCTATGCGAGATATACAACATCAGATTGATCTCACACCAGGATCCAGTTTGCCTAATCGTCCACATTACCGGATGAGTCCCAAGGAAAGTTAGATTCTACAAGAGCAGGTAGAAGAGCTGATTAAGAAGGGATTGGTGCAGGAAAGCATGAGTCCTTGTGCGGTTCCAACCTTGTTGGTTCCAAAGAAAGATGGCAGCTGGCGCATGTGCATCGACAGCCGGGTAATCAACAAGATCACCATGAAATATAGGTTCCTTATTCCTCGATTGGAAGATATGTTAGACATGCTGGCTGGATCCAAAGTCTTTTCAAAAATTGACTTACGAAGCGGGTACCACCAGATTCGGATCAGGCTTGGGGATGAATGGAAGACTGCTTTCAAGACCAAGGAGGGGTTGTACGAATGGTTAGTGATGCCGTTTGGACTCACTAATGCACCCAGTACATTCATGCGACTTATGAACCAGGTATTGAAACCATTTACTGAAAAATTTGTTGTCGTGTATTTTGATGACATATTGATATATAGCCAGAATGAATCTGACCACCTTGCACACTTGAGAGAAGTACTTACAGTTTTGCAGCTAAATAAGCTGTATGTTAACTTGAAGAAGTGCAGTTTTATGACCAGCAGTTTGTTATTTTTGGGCTTTCTGGTAAGTGCTGATGGGATTAAAGTGGATGAAGAAAAGATTCGTGCCATTCGGGAGTGGCCAACTCCACAAACAGTTGGCAAGGTTCGTAGTTTTCATGGTCTGGCAACGTTTTACAAGCGGTTTGTCAGAGATTTTAGCCGGATAGTCGCGCCAATTACTGAATGCATGAAGAAGGGAAAATTTCATTGGGGAGAGGAAGCAGAACAGAGTTTTGCACTCATCAAGGAGAAATTATCATCTGCCCCAGTTTTAGCACTACCAAATTTTGACAAGCTGTTTCAGGTAGAGTGCGATGCTTCTATTGTTGGCATTGGTGCTGTACTTTCTCAAGAAGGCAAACCGGTTGCATTTTACAGCGAGAAGCTTAGTGAAGCTCGCCAAAAGTGGTCTACTTATGAGCTGGAATTGTATGCTGTCTTCCGAGCCTTGAAGGTTTGGGAACACTATCTGGTGCAGAGGGAGTTTGTCTTATTCCGTGACCACCAAGCACTAAAATTTATCAATAGCCAGAATAGTGTCAATCGGATGCATGCCCGTTGGATTTCTTTTATACAATGCTTCACTTTCACTCTGAAGCATAAGGCGGGTTAATTAAACCGAGTAGCTGATGCTCTAAGCAGGAGGGCGTTGTTGCTTGTCACAATGCGGACTGAAGTGGTTGGATTTGACTGTCTCAAGGAGCTGTATGTAGATGATAAAGATTTTCAGGATATTTGGGGAAAATGTCAGTCGGGTCTTTCCGTTGACGGAACGCATGTTCAAGAGGGCTATCTGTTTCGAGGCAACCAATTGTGCATCCCGAGGAGTTCACTACGAGATCAGATAATTCAGGAATTACATGGTGGAGGCTTGGGCGGGCACTTGGGTCATGACAAAACAGTAGCTCTTGCTGAGGAGAGGTATTATTGGCCCCAACTGAAACGAGATGTGGGCAGTCATGTTAAAAGATGCCCTGTTTGTCAAGCTGCCAAAGGCCAATCTCAAAATACGGGTCTGTACATGCCTTTGCCCATTCCTGCAGCACCTTGGGAAGATCTTTCCATGGACTTTGTCTTGGGCTTTCCGAGAATCCAACGCGGATTTGATTCTATATTTGTGGTGGTTGATCGGTATTTAAAAATGGCTCACTTTATTGCTTGCAAGAAGACCTCAGATGTAGTGCACGTGGCCAATTTATTTTTCAAAGAGGTTGTTCGTTTGCATGGGGTTCCCAAATCTATCACTTCAGATAGGGACACCAAATTCTTGAGTCATTTTTGGAGGACCCTTTGGAGGAGGTTTGACACATCCCTGAATTTCAGTAGCACAAGTCATCCCCAGTCTGATGGTCAAACGGAAGTGGTGAACCGCACTCTTAGAAATTTGATTCGTTGCATTTCGGGAGAGAAACCCAAGCAGTGGGATATTGCTCTTGCACAGGTTAAGTTTGCGTACAACAGTATGCTGAATCGTTCTACTGAGAAGACTCCGTTCCAAGTTGTTTATTGTTGCCCTCCACGCCATGCTTTAGACTTGGTTCCTCTGCCAAAGCTTCCTGGATTGAGTATTACAGCAGAAAATATGGCGGATCGTATCAAGGCTATTCAAGAAGAGGTGCGGAAAAATTTGGAGGAATCTAATGCCAAATACAAGGCCGCTGCTGATAAAAAGTGGTGGGCCCAAGTCTTTCAGGAGGGGGATCTCGTGATGGTTTATTTGTGCAAGGGCCGGGTGCCAGTAGGCATGTACAACAAGCTGAACGACAATAAATATGGTCCTTTCCAGATCCTGCAGAAAATTAATGATAATGCCTATGTTGTGGACCTTCCCGCTGATATGGCCATTTCTCCTACCTTCAACGTTGCTGACTTATTTGAATATCATCCACCTGATGTGTCGTCTTCTCAATTATCTAACTCGAGGTTGAGTTCTTTTCAAGCAAGGGAGACTGATGTAGAACGGGTTACAACAAAAGAATTCAATTCCTAGCACGGAACTGCATGCGACACCAGAATGGTCGGAATTGTGTGAAATTTGGTAGGCGACTTGGAATCGACGTGCTGATCAATACACATAGCTTTGCTATGACGCATGCCGTTTTTCGGGCGAATTCCTTCGTTTTGGTCGGCAAAGTGCGTTTTTACTACTTTTGGTAAAAAAATGTACTGCTTGATTTATTATAGCTACGGTTGACGTTTGGAGTTGATTTTTAACCAGATTGCTGCTTAAGCTTAGGACTTTTGATTTATTATTTTTTCAAAATTTTTCTATTTTTTGAACTTTTTGGCCTTTTTCCTTATTTTAATTATTGCTTTCCTAGTCCTAGTTGAATTAGAATTTGTTGCCTATATAAAAGCTTTTCTTTTCATTGTAAGATTAACTTTTTATAATAAAGAATTTTATTTTCGAGATCTTATTCTCTATGCTCGTGGATTCGGGTGTGTTACTTTTGTTCGTGGATTCGGACGATTCTCCAAGAGATAGGCGGTGCCCTGTTTCTTTACAAGCTTCCGCTACGTCAGTGATGGTCTCAACCATCCCAAGCAATGCATCACTCATCATAGGCCATCTCTAAAAATCATCTATCAAGCAGAGGATTTAACATTCCTGAGAGGCCGAACAGTGCAGATTTGGTTTCCCTTATGCTTGTTTAAAAACTCTGGCTCCATCGATGACAGCAGCAAGAGGTCGACGCTGAAATCAGTTGTTGGCCCACATCGCTGCCCAATCGTGAAGCCATAAATCTTCGAGATGCTACTCAATCTCTTTGTTATTCGATCTCATCGGTAGTCATTCGATCTGAAGCTGCTCATTCTCTAAAGCCCAAGATCTAATCAACAAGATCTTCTCATATCATCCGTCAACAACTCTAAAATTGATATGGCCATGTTGTGATCAATACTTTATGAAATACCACAAAAGCAGTGGTCTATCATAATAAAGGCGCTTTTGTGAAACTAGACTGCTGTGATTTGAAAGCCTTGTCAAAATAATGGTCTCGAGCCAATAAGAACTCGGAAGTTCTGCCTGGGTCACAATGTCGATTCCAGTTTCTAGGCCCTTTGAGAATTGAATGGTTTTCTCTGGGTTTGCTGTATTTTGGGGGCTTAGAATTGGTGGTCGTGATTGATATTTGTTGGTACTGCCGAAGTTTTGTTGGTACAGAATCAGTTCAGCGAGTGCTGGTCTGATGCTGGGCTTCCCTCCTTCACTTGAAAATCTTGCCATCAGTTCAACGAAGTTAAGTGGCCAGCCAATGCTTCTGGTCTACTCTATTTCGACAATTTTACTGAGGGTCTTTCCCTTTCCTTTCCCCTCATGGGAAGATTTGGGCTTTTCACATAGTCCACAGAGCATTTTAAATTCACCAACCCCGATGAAGTCTGGATGTTGAACTGCTTCTGCTACACACAATGCGTCTTTTATTTCTGTTTCTGTCAAGCAATTCTGAGTGGAGCTATCTATAGCTCAATGAGTGTCCTTTACCATCTCATAACCACAGTCGTCTAGGTTTTGGTCTAGAGCAGGTGGCTCTAGGACTCTTGTCATCAAGCACATCTGCAATCTTTTCCCCTCTGCCTCGGGATAATCCCTCTCAGCATCTTTAGCCAGCTTGGTGGTCACAGGGCAGTTGGACCCAAGCTCTGAAGCTTTGAGCTTGAGCTCCTTCTTATTCTGGCCTATCCTACCTTTCGAGTTTATGGCTTATTAAAGATGGGGACGTGCTTGAACGCTTGCCTATTTTTTGGTCTGGGCCCAAATACAACAAGACCTTCTGAGCTTGTTTGAATTTAGGCCCATGTTTTATCCTCCGCTGGGGGGTCCCGATAAGCTATGCTCCGAGACTTGAGATTAGATTTGGAAATTTGATAACGGAATCTGTTCATTCACATGGGTTATGTCAGAGCAAATCTCGAGGTCAACTTTCTCAGACCTTTCCCCCTCGTGATGCCCATTAAACCATAAGTCTTCATTTTCTTTGCTAGGGGCGCTTAAATTTCTACCAGGAGGCTCGAGCTTGGATTCAGACTCGAAGATTATTTTTAATGATCTGATCTGTTCGTCACTGAACCTCTTTTGTTTTTGCTGCCTTTCTTCGAGAGCGAGTTCAAGCTGGTAGAACACTCTGCTGCCATAGCTGCGGAAGAAGAGTATTCCCCTCCATCCAAGATCTTGTCTGTTGGGATTCACACCAGCCTACCATAAGTTTTAGTCTGAAATTAAAAAGATACCAAATAATAGCCTTGCTAACGGTGGCCAAAGGAGAACAGGAGCTATGGAATCTCGTTGGCTCTAGCTAGAAGTAAAACTCGCGCAAGCCCCCTTCTATGGCATGCGTCGATCTTTTTGGGGCGCTATTGGTGGATCATTCACACAGAGTGTTAGAGGCTGTCTCTGCCAGATCACTATTACAGTTTACACTCTATTCACTTTGCCATCCAAGCTGGGACATTCAAAGAGTGACACATAATTCTACCAAAAAGATTATTGCTGCTGCTCCACAAATTTCGGCAATCAAGAAAATTCTAATGGCAGTCACTCTAATCCTGTGACTGAAACCAATTATTCCAAGGAATTTCATAAAAAGTAGAATGGCAAGATCATCACTATTTCTTGCACCTTCATATAGTTCACCAGAAAAATCTTTTAACCAAGATGTAATCTCTACTCTTGAAAGCACCATAAAAAATATGCTAACAATCTCATGCGTTTTCTTGAGGGAATCGAACTCACGTCTGTCACAGTTGGAATTATACTGCTACAATCTCGATAAATTCACTGGAGATCTGCATGCCTGCCCACAGTGATGAATTGGGCCGTCTTGTTGCTGATAAAGATGTCTCACAAGCCTTAAGATGAAAGGGTGTTCGAACCTTAGGGGGTTTCATTCTTTGTTCATCAAGCCTCTCTACACTCTGGCTTTCGGATCTTCACTCTCTCTCTCTAAGATGGTCTTCAATTGTCCCAATTTGAAGGAGATTTTTTCTTGGAAATTTCTAACACAGAAAATACTACTAATCTTACTACCGTGCCGAACAGTCTTGGAAGGAGCTGCCCAAGGAATTATTGACACATCTGTTACAGCAATTGCTTCAAGCTACTCAAACTTAGAGTTGCTTAAGTGGTCCTAGCATCAGCGACAGTGGCATTGGAATGATCTGTAACGTGTTCCCTGAAACACTCTCAAGACTTCTCCTTGCTCTCTATTATTTCAAGTGGTGTTCAATTTGCCACCAACCAGCTCAAAATTTCTGGATCTTTTACGAGTCTATTGGCATTCATACCCACAGGGTGCTTCATCTCGATTACCGAAGTACTCCGGCCCTTTCCGTAGGACACTATGATTTAGGAGACTGTTGTTTCTGTGGCTCAACTGTATGATATAATGTTTGGAGTGATTATTATGGCCCCTATGGCACTACTGTCATGGATGCTTGGGTTCCAGTCAATGCAAATGAGGATCCTATTCAATGAAGCATTCAGCAAGGGCCTCTAAAAATTTCAAATTGTGACAGGAAAAAAGTCTAAGGTTGACTTGTGATTCAGGAGTTACAGATAGCCTCATCAATGGCCCAAGTGCTCAACAGATTGCAACACTAGTGAGGTTCCCAAATGACAGGTACAGTAGTAGTACCTGTAATAAACAAAGGAGCTCCTTGGTAAAACTTGGGCCGTGAATAGCTACAACTTGCGGCGTTGGCAAGCACGATAGCCAAGTTAGCTATGTCACGAAGCAGGGGCAACAGGCCGGGATTTCAATGCTGTGATAGCAGAGATACAAGTCATCTTCTTCATCTAAAGGCAAATCACTAGTCCTCTTCAACGGATCTGAAACTTCAGATTTCGGCCTAGAATGAGAACCGACCCTGCCGCTACAGGCTTACCGGCTATTCCTACTTCGTTCAGGGTGTTTTTCTCTCTTCTGATGTCCAGTTCACCCTCTCCGGCTCCTAGGAAGGCGAGCTCCAGCCTCTAGGACGTCGCCGCCAGGACCACCGCCCTGCTGCTTCATGGGTCATACTAAGGATGTTGTCTCCGTCGCCTTCTCCTATCGACAACCGTCAGATCAGTCTCGGCCTCCCTATGACCATTCAATCAACCTCTGGTTGAATGGATCTACAACACCAAGAGAGATCAAAGAATTCGTCTAGCAGCACATAAAATCTGAGTGATGACTGAGCAGCAAATAACCTGTTATCATTACATCTACTAAAATCTGACAAATCAGA
This sequence comes from Nyssa sinensis, assembly GCA_008638375.1. Classification (NCBI taxonomy): domain Eukaryota; kingdom Viridiplantae; phylum Streptophyta; class Magnoliopsida; order Cornales; family Nyssaceae; genus Nyssa; species Nyssa sinensis. Next base: position 14,166,237 of record CM018032.1, on the reverse strand, counting down.
AGGAAATTCTGAATCTGAGGAGGCCACTGTAATAAGAGATTGATCTCTAAAAGCCCCTGTCCTTTGGATCTCTTAATGATTTACTTGACACATGATGAGGTTGTTTGGGACACCAAGAAGAGAGTTGCTTGGGTTACCAAACATTTATGTTTTTATTTGAGAAGTTGCTGGAAATGGGGAAATCCATTAAATCATTAGCGGTAATGAAAAGCTCTCCATCATGGGTAACACCCCTTATTATGCTGTAGTTGATCAAGGTCTAATGACATTGGCATCTCATGAAGTATATTACCATTTTGATTTCCTGGTGGTATAACTTGGTAGAACGTATCATTAATGAGGTCACTTGAGTTTTACCTATTTGAACCACACCTGAGGAAGAAAGGCCTTGCATACCCAAACCTGCAGGAGAGTTCAATCTACCAAGTAACCCACTAGGTGAGAAAGACCTAAAAGCAGCACTCTGAATCTGCCCAGGTCCAGTCATAGTATGAATATTTCCAATTCCATTCAACCCATTCGCAAATAGATAGAATCTGTGCTGCCTAAGGCTACAACCATATTAACTTGCTGGCTTGCCACACAGCTAATCCTTTTCAGCCTTGTCAATGGCCAACCGACGAACAGCTGCCACAAATTTGCAATGCAGCTCCATAGACCAGACAACCCGAGGCTTCTTATGTGTTGATGGATCCTCATTATGGTGTCTATTCTTCTCATGCTCCTCATCCTCATCGAGTACTCTGCAGAAACAACATATTGAAGTTCTGTACGACCTCAGCGAGGTCTGGGCTCGATCATGATTTTGTTGGTCCTCCATCTGGATTCAGCTCTATTCCTTCCGAACTTGTGGGTAAGTCTTTATTTGGTATAAAGCTTGAAGAATGACAATCTACCAATGAATAATTATAGCAGGCTGGATGGGTATCAGTTGCCGTTATCAACTACACGACTTTGGGTTCAATGATTCCGTTAACACTCAGCACAGACTTATCATTCTCTTATCAACAGTATTAGCTCCACGGGGAGGGTAAACTTTCCTTTTCCTGGGAAACAAGTCTCAACGTTGTACGTCCAAGAATTAGAAAGGCTACTCAGACTATCAATAGCTTGAACATTTGAAACTTTACCAAGAGCAACAACAGCAAATTAAAAGTAGAAATCAATAGTCTGTTGTTCTACCATAGCAGTATCAAGGACAGTCTCTCTGGGAAGGTCATTTCTTTGTAAGATGGTTATGAGAGCATATAAGGTTGAACAATCTACTGTGACAAATGGCCAATGACCTGGTGCTACCAGTTCAACCATCGCCTTTGCTATGTGACCAATGTTATTACTATTTCCGTTGAAGCATGAACGGTCTTGAAGTGTTACGGGCACCTGCCATTGAGCAGCAAGTGATGAATACAGATAAGTGGCAACTATTTTTCTAAGTGTATCGTTTTGCTTACTGATGTTATAACTCATACATGGAAACTCAATGCTTGAAGGGACACAAGGACGATCCCTAAAATCTGAATTAGGTGAAATCTGAGCTTTCAAATTCCATCCAATAACAGGCAAAGAAATTTCTTCTCTGAAGTTCTGCTTCGTTGTTGAAGGACCTCCCGCAATTGTCAAATTTAAATTCAACGACCTTATATTTGATGATGTAGCACCAGTTATGGCAGTATTAAATATGTCTTCTCTAGTGTCAACATGATCCCCAGTGCCTGAACTATGGGCTACATAAGCCCCATCATCATAACAAATGAGATTCTCTTTATGATGAGCAGAAGCAGTCTCACCATTGACTTCTGAATATCCAACTATTCTCAACAACTCCTCGGGCCGTGAAATTGTAGAGAAAGTCCACAACCCAACACTTGCTCCGCAAAGCTGGCACATCATCTTCTAGCCCAAATGCATTTACAGAGGGAATTTTTGGGTCAATGGCAATATATTGACGTAGGATTTAGCAACCCAAATATTTACAATCTTAAAGCAGCCGGATCTCAAATACCTCACTCAAGATGGCTTCAAAGCCTTGCTTCGAGAACTTTTGGCAACTCACCCAGCCATATCTCCTGCACTACATGTATCTTGTTACGGTGCACTTGCTAATAAAACAAGGGAGTACGAGTGCAATGGATTTCACAAGCATTTTCAAGCTGTTTCAACAGGCATCCTTATTATTGGACAGCTTATTACTGATCTATCAATTGTCTACTATGTTAATCACGCAGATTCTTCTACAACTCTTCCATCGTATTGACCCCTAAAGCCTTGTATCCATTACAAGTTCTTTAGGCTTGGTCCATCTTAATGCACAGACCCCCAGGTTTGGTCCATCTCAATGCACAGACTCAGGTCTGGTCCATCTTAATGCACAGACTCAGGTCTGGTCTATCAAATGCACAAACTCAGGTCTGGTCCATCTCAATGCACAGACTCAGGTCTGGTTTATCTTAATGCACAGACTCAAGTCTAGTCCATCTTAATGAACAGACCCCTAGGTCTGGTCCATCTCAATGCACAGACTCAGGTCTGGTCCATCTTAATGCACAGACTCAGGTCTAGTCCATCTTAATGCACAGACTCAAGTCTGGTCCATCTTAATGCACAGACTCCCAGGTCTGGTCCATCTCAATGCACAGACTCAAGTCTGGTCCATCTTAATGCACAGACCCCTAGGTCTGGTCCATCTTAATGCATAGACCCTCAAGTCTGGTCCATCTCAATGCACAGACTCAGGTCTGGTCCATCTCAATGCATAGACTCAGGTCTGGTCTATCAAATGTACAAGCCTTTTGGTTTAGTCTATCTTAATGTACAGACTCAAGTCTAGTCCATCTTAATGCACAGACCCTTTGGTCTGGTCTATTTTATTAACCCCTAAAACCTTGTATTCATTACAAGTGCTGTAGGCTTGGTTCATGTAAATGTACAGACCTCTAGGTCTGGTCCATTTTTCTCACCTTACCGACCTTTATAAAAACCTTGTTTTATTTTCAAGTGTTGCAGGACAGTATATTATAAATCAACAAGTACGCGTGACTCTTTAGAAACCCTAACCTCAGCTCTGCACGGATCTCACAGAACTGAGGCTTGGGGGGAGGGAGTAACTGATATACCACAATGTGACAGACAAATCACCATTTGACACGTGTACCTACGGGGTCAACTCATGCTCAACCATTTAGCTCATGCTCGGCCTTTCAGCTCATGCTCGATCAGCTCATGCTCGGTCATACAGCTCATGCTCGGCCATACAGCTCACGCTCGGCCATTCAGCTCACGCTCGGCCATTCAACTCATGCTCGGCCATTCAGCTCCTACTCTGCCATACAGCTCGTGCTCGGCCTTTCAGAACAGACTTACAGAGGCCGAGCACGTATCTCCAGAGAAGATCTACTTATCTGTAAAGCTTACAGGTCCGAACACAGACCTTCGGTGTAACACACCGCTATTCAAAGCTCATCACCGCCTTAATATATGCCAAGCAGAAAATAAGGAAATAGTCTTTTACAAGGAAACCACCACTCATGGTTATCTCTATTTTGATACAATATTCTACAAGGTAACTGCTATCTCCGATATTCAAATCCCTATTTTCATGGCTCCGAATCCTAATCAACTTAGGAAGGCCACTGTCTCTAAATCAAGCCCTAAAGGTACGCTTTATTTTCATGCTCATTATTTGGCTTTCATACAGTCTTTCAGTTCAGTTTTACTAACTTAAGCATCGGAGCGGCTACCACCGGAGCTAAACCGGTGGTCCTCTGATCTTCTGTTTTGAGTATTTCGCAAGGAGCCGAGCTTGGATCACAGGTGGGCCAAAAAGTGCAGCATCAGTTACCGTCATCAATCAAAGGTTGATTAAGATAACCTTGGAGTTCTAACGTAGAACCGCTAGGCGTATTATATTGTAATTTCTAACTTTAATTAATTTTCAAGTCCCATTTCCATGATAAGATGAATATAAGGAAGGCATGTGTGTAGGTGTTTTTATCTATGTTGCAATTATTTTTCTATCCGTCAAATAATTTCTTTAATGTGGTTATAATTTTTTTTAAAGATTTAGTATTATCATAAATATATTTTAGTAAAATTTCTGATACTTGTGTTTTGCATCTTGGATCTAAAATAGGAGCTATTCCATAAAGTATAGGTAATTCTCCACAATATTTAGTAAATTTATTTTTCATTTCCTATATAATAAAGTCATAATTAGTATTACAACTATATCGTTGAAAAACAAAAGCAATATTACATAATTAGTGTGTTAAATGACAAGAAGTAGGATAATATACACTAGAAAATAGTTTTGTTAAATTATTAAAAACTTATAAAAAATCTATTAACAATCTAACATTTTTCTAGTCTTTCTTGAGTCGGTGGTGTAATGAAAACTCTTGATGTTCCTAAACAAAATATATTTATAACTTTTTTATATTCTTGAGTCACTTTTAACATATTATATATGGCATTTCATCTAGTATCAACATCTAATGGTATTTTTTAAAATTTCAGACTCAGTGTTTTACATGCATTTTTAAAAGCAGATGTTTTTGGAAGAGAAATCGTAATATTAAGTACTATGTCTCTTATGAATTCAATTACTATCAAGCCATTTTGTACAATTAAATTTAATATATGTGCACCACAACGATTGTGAAATAACATTTATTTTAAAGACAAATTTAAAATTTCTTTAAGATATAAAGCAACACTATCGTAATATTTAGAATTATCTAAAGTTATTGTAGAAAAAAATCGTTTTTAAATACCATAATATAAGATCATTTGGTAATGCACCCCTAATAATAAAACCATTAAGTGGAGATTCAATTACTTTAAATGAGATAATTTCTGTATTCATTTAAATTTCTAATTTTTGTTAGATGTTATCGAAACTATACCATCAAAATTTTGAAACTAAGTTTTTAAAATTTCTTTATGTTGTATAAAAGACCTAAGTGCGTTATTTCTTATGGTAGTTCTTGAAAATTTGAAATATTAGGAATAATGAGATCTTCTAACAAAATTTTTAAAAGTAGAATTTCAAGAAGTGTAAAATGATATTCTTCTTGAACGAGAAAATCGTATCGCATACGTGCCTTATTATATTAAAATATAGATATATTATCAAATTGTGATCTAGTGAATTGTGTTTGTATAATATCAATTTTCTATTTGTCAATACATTTTTTGGTCTTTTATACAACAAAGTAATTTATTATATATACATTTAATATCATTTTTTCTTACAATATGAAATATAAAACTTTAACATTAACAAACTAGAAGAAAGAAAATACAAATGGCAATGTGTGTGAGAATTATATATATATATATATATATATATATATATACATGTTAAAATACGTTAGGATAAAAAATACAGTAACATTTTTTTGGTACGATTATAACATTAAAATAGATCTTATCCTATACTAGTGTATCTTATCTACTACCATATAGTTTATCTAACCACCGATATATTTAAATTCAAATGTCTAATGTATTTAAATTAAAATGTCTGGAGTATTTAAATTCAAATGTTTATCTACATTTTAAAGATAAGATAAACTTGATGTAACTATTTATACATAATGATACAATACAACATGTGTGCTTCTCTAAATTTATTTTATTATCTTCCTAGCTATTCAAACTCTACAATTTTAATCCTAATAATCATCTTGCAATCATCACAATTCAACTTCATCCCCTTGCTTTGTATCGTCCCCATCTCTACTCCAACCATCATAGGTATATAAGATGATCTTGGTTGCTAAAATGGATGCTACCATCGTCGTTGTTTTGCATCAAATCAAAATAGATCAAACCTGTTATGCCAATTGATGGAGCAAAAGTTAAGAACACTTTGAAATCCACCAGCAAAGAGAAAACAACAGGTAAGGAAGAATTTAAAATTTTAATAATCAATAATCTGATTACTCTTGCGGTTTTACAGGCCTATTCACAATAAAGTATGAGAAATATTAGTCATGATAAAATTGAGTCTGACTTATATATATATATATATATATATATATATATATATATAAAGATTATTTTAGAGTATTTGAATTACTACAAAACAAACAGAATCGAATTTAAAAATTTCTAGGTAACGTTATAATTAAAACAATACTTAAATTAGCAAAAATATATATCACTACCACATTTTCAATTGACCATGGTGTTTAGGCACCATTCCGACAGTCTCATATCTGTTCTACATCATTTTTCTTTGTCTTTTGATTCTTTATTTTGTCCCAAGCAAGCTATCAACAGTTTATGAAATTAGAAGAACGAATAAACAAATTCATATGTTTTTAAGTGGATCCTAGCAAGAGAAGGCACCAAAGGACCTTTTTCGGCCTTTTTCATCTTTCAATTTTTTTTTTTTCAATATCAGTATATAGTTTTTGTAAAATATATTTGATTACTTAATTGAATCTACTCAGAAAAGAAAACTTGATAAATAACACCAGTTGATATTAGCTGTGGCAAAAGAATTATATAAACACTTTGTAAAACAGTCAAAGTTATTTTTTTTTATACAACAAAAAAGAAGTGGAATTAAACTCATGCTAATTACAATCAACCCGAAGTCTCACAAACTGCATGAGATTGAAAATGTCAGCATTGCAAAGAAGTCTAGCAAGCTAATCTAGTCCATGATTTTCTATGTAAGAAAATTTTATGATGTGGGTAAGTGTTGCTCATTATATTTTCAAATAACTCTAGCAAGCTAATACAAATATTGTTTTGTGTTTAGGAAAACATTAAGTTGCTTAGAATGTTTGACTAAGTGAGAGTGGATTGAAATAAGCTTGACTTATTAGAAAAAGAGTATACTACAAGTGCTGTCCCATCTATCCTTAGAGCAGCTCGAATGAACTAGCTAAAAAACATCCATAATGATGCTAGCTAGAATACTAACTTGTTCATCTGAACGAGTTAGCTTGTGTTAGTTTTTTTTTTTTTTTTTAAGCTAGTGAGAAACTTTTCAATGAATATGTTAATTTGATGTTAGATGATGTAATCTGCACTTACTAAAATGATTATTTTATTGTACATTTCGGTCTATGTTTTTTCTTTCACTGTCCAACCAACAGTCAACTTTAAAGAATCTCAAGGATTAAAATTTTCCAGCTGCAAAATCAGAGAGTTTTGTCTTATTAGCCATGGTGGCTAGTCAAATGGCTAGCCACAGTTAGCAAATGAATTAACGGTTAACACTAACTGAGGTCCTGTTAATAGATTCATTGGAGTAAAAAAAAAAAGATGTCCTTTTGACTCAAATCTGAAACTAGCATTAGAGATAATCCATCCACTGCGGATGACCCAAGTTGCCACCTTCACATGTTATTACTCTTTATATCACAAGTTAACTTTAACAATCTTTCTCTTCTCCGATGAATATGTTATACCTTCTTTTATTTGGGTTCCACACTATTTTTTATTATCTTGACTATTACACCTCTCTCCTACTTTTCTCTCACCCCCCTTTCTCACTTCTTTTTCTCTCTCTATTATAATATATAAAATATTTTAAAAATAAATTTTTTCACTGTGCTGGCTAAATTGCTGACTACAGTTAACAAAAAGTTTAGCCACTGATACAGTTAGCAAGTGAGCTAACATATCCAATGGAACCTAAAATGAAAGAAAATTGATTTCTTCTGACACAAGCAGCCTTGTTAACGGCTCCATTGTGGATGCCCTAAGCCATGTTTGTTTGATAGACAAGAAAAGAGGGACCAGAGGATAGTCTTTGGACTAATTTGAGAGTATAAAAAAGAGTTGGACCTTTTAGTCCCATAATGAAATCTCATACCCGCCATTACTTGTCAGCACATTTAGGCTAATCATCTACTTCTTGATGGATACTCATGTTTTCTGTTGCTCTAATTACTTGAACCATATCATTACTGCAGCTAATTGGCCAGCTCTATTCATTGTGCCTTCATTTTGGTTGAATGAGTATTGTTGGAACTATGGGGTTGTTTTAATGATAGTTGGACATGGATGAGTTCATTGTGCCTTCATTTTGGTTGAATGTGTATTGTTGGAACTATGGGGTTGTTTTAATGATAGTTGGGCATGGATGAGACTATGGGATTTTTTTTTTCTTTAATGATAGTAGGATATGGATGAAACAATGGGATTGTATTTTTTTCTTTAATGATAGTGGGACATGTATTTGAAATTTGATATATTTTATTATTTCTATCTACTTGAGTTTTGATTTCACATGTAATATTAACAAAATTTGGCAGAATAGATGGATACCAAACTAAGTGTATTTGCCCAATTTGAATGGGCACAAGTCAAAATAGTTGAGCCTATACAAGGCCCATTGGCCCTCCTAACTTTACTTCACCTTGGATTTGATCTCTTTAATTTTTGAAAATAGATTAGTGACTAGTATTTACATAAATATTAAACTAATTTATTTTATGTACAATTGCACACTTTTTGTTGAGGACTTGGTACAAATTTCCCTTATTAATTAATATTTTTAATGCAATAATTTAATATTACACACATTTTATCAAATTTAATCAGATTTAAAAAAAAAAAAAGTATTAGTGACACCTAAAAGCATAAATAATGCTTTGAAATTATCTTATTTGCGATGTCTAGAGGCGTTGTAAATAAAAATCTTAAGATCTTTAGCAACACTGTTATGCATCGCTAATTGTAAATATTTTGCAATGTCCGGCCAACGCGTCGCAAAAAACTTATTTGCTATCTCAGTATTAGCAACACCTTTACAACACTTTTATTGTGTTGCATATAGTTATTAGTGACGCCTTTAAAATTATTTGCGGCACTCTCTTTTTTTTGTAGTGCTCCCCGGTTCGAAATCACTAAAAATGAGTAAAATTGGAGGCATAATTTATGATTTTATTTTTATAATCTTACTTCTGGAGAATTTTGTCATTTCACAATAAATGTAATACGGTGAATATTCGAACCCCATTTCTCTAAGTTTGAATAATCCTTTGTTTGGGCCACTATTTCTTGAATGCCACCAACCCACCTGGTCTCTGGTCTGGACAAACAAACATGGCCTTATAGGATAAGAAATATTGCATTAATTGATGACCCATAAATAAAGATGACAAACTAATTACATGAAGGCGCTTAATATTATGTACAGTACATATGATTTCAAACACGATATTTTAGAAGTGTCCATCAACCCTAAAGATAACTTTGAAAATATTGGTGAAAGGAGGATGTTTCTATATTTAATTCCCTTTGGGACCAGCTTTAAATTAGTTGGGAGATCACCTCACCTCACCTCACCTATTTATTGGTCTATCGGTATGAGGTTGGCCTTGATGGATAAGAGTCCCAATTGCCCAAGTAATCGTGACATAAATCATAGATTCCTCTTCATCTCTGTCTATTTTTGGGTCGTGATTTTTACCTGTGATGGGTCTTATGGCAGGCTTCATGGATAGTATCACTCATATGAGAGAGTTATAAATAGGGTGGAAAAAAGAAAAGGGGAGGAGTAGTTGTTCGTTTCAATGGTAGGATAAAAGAATTAGATATAAAAACTTTTATCTTATCTCATTTTTGGAATCTTTGATTAACTTGTATAACTATATACGGTGAATCATTTATATCGTACTTGCTTAGTATATAATTTATATCAAGGATAGGGGTACAAAATCAGCCCGTAGTCCAGTGGCCCGACCTATTTATTGCGGGTCAAGCCTAATTGGACCTGAAGCCAAGCCTAGTGTAACACTGTTTGCACTGTTTCGAGTTTGGTCATGATTTTCTGAGAAGACCCGACTTGGCCCGAAGTGAGGCCCGAATGAGTCCTAACACGTTGAGCCCGATAAGCCCCGCACCATAACGTCTGAATAAACCAAATAAATTTATTTATTTTTTACTTTTATTTAAATGTAATGAAATGATATGAACTCTACATTTATTAGGCCATATTTGTTATTCTAATAAGAGTTATTGAAGGCAATCAGAATCATTACATTAGCCATCCGTTGCTGGCGCAGTTAGAAGGATTTTGCAATTCATTGTGTTGGTGCCTAACCTTGCAGAATAGTTCTTCTCTTTAAAATCATAAAATATATATATATATATATATATATTCTTAACTATATTTAATTTAATTATATATCATTTCACATGCACTTAGCTCTCAAGTGACAAGTCATTATCATTTATTCATCTAGACCTTCACTAACTCACTGTCATAACTCATAACTCATAAGTGAATTGGTGGCAAAAATGTTTAATAACCAAACTATTATTGAATATTAAACTAATATTTTTAATAATATTAGTTTATTAATATTGAATTTTAAAAATTAAAAAAAATTAGTTTTTTAGACAGAGACGGGACGAGGACGGGGATAAAGAAGACCCCCACCCCATTCCCATTCCTATTTCCATGTCGATTCTCTCTCTATATATATATATGTGTGTGTGTGTGTGTGTATTTTTTTGCCAATGAAAAAAATATCTATTTATAAGTATATAATTTCAGTTCATTATTGGAATTTTGGAAATCTACCATATCACAAATCCAACTTATGACTGAAAAATCAATATAGTACCAAATATTCTTATTTTGAGAAAATTTAAAAACTTGACAACTCTTATAAAAAGAGACACGAGATACCACTTGATCACCAAAAAATTTGGCATATGTATGTGTAAGATTTTAGAGTTATCGTGTTCTAAGCTATTTCTCTTATTATAATATTTCATTAAGAGAAATGTGAGCTCATGGAGAAAACTCTCATCATACATAATTAATTTAACATTTGATGTGCATAGCAAACATAACAAAAACGTTCAATATAAAAAGTTGAAAAAAAATGAAGCCTATAAAAAGTTGTTGAAAGCCTTTCGACCCTCACTCGAGTCTTCTTTGATGAATCTAGCACATACTGATGCTTAACATGTAAAAGGTTAAATTATAGATTTGTATACTAACAGAGAGTCAAACTTGTAATTGATGACTCCTACAACCAAATTTTGGGTATGATTCGTCCAATTACTTGATAACCATTCTACAAATTTACTGTGCTAGTGTTCGGAAGGCTGGTCCCAAAACACTGAAAAGTCTGAGATCGATACAATACGTATAATTAAATTTATTTTGCCTATTTTCCAAAAGGAAATCATCTTATTTAGTCCACCCTCGTGGTTGCATTTATTAAACACAAGTTGTTGTGGGTAGGTTGTACAATATGCTCAAGATATTTGGGTTTGGTTGCCTTTCACTTATGAAAGTTTGTTCCTTCCAAGTTCTAAGGGCCACATATATTTTCAATGGAAGCAAGCATGTCTTATTTAATTTGCTTCCTTACAGAGTTGGTATAGATTAGCTAGTAAATTATTATCACCATGCCTGATTAATTTTATTTGACCTATTTGAGGGCTTGACCAGCACCAATAAATGACCTTACTAACTTTTAAACACATTACAAAGCTCATGATAAAACATAAAAAGGCAATGTTGTTATAAACTCGTTTATATAAGATACAATCTTTTAATTATTGAATAATATTTAGATTGAGTTTTTATTTATACATGTCTCATATAAGTTTGAACTTAAAATATCATCCAATGATTACCATAAATGATTCTAAGTAACTAGGAATCGAAATAATTATATATATATATATACACATATATATATATTTAATATAATAATAAAAAGAGAGAATTAAACCCATGTTAATTATATGATAAATGCTACTCGAATAGTATATTGATACTATTATATTTAGGATATTGATCCTATTATATTTATATATATATGGGAGGTATGAGTGACGATATATGTACTACAAACTCAAGGCAGTTGTATAAATCTAGTTAATCATTATATATTTAATTTTTATGCACATTTGTCTTTCCATTATTTTAAAGGGATTGAAAAATTTGGAATAAATTATATGTAATGATCTTACCTCGGTTGTAAGAAATTTCAAATTAATTTAAAAGTGGAAAAGAACCACGCATGCTATGAAACTGAGGAAGATTAATGCTTTCTTTAATTAAATTAGCTTAAAAGAACAATGCTTTTGATACTCCTTTATTAATTTAAATTACTTTATGGGAACAAGTTAAACTCACCATTAGAGTGTAAAGATGTTTATTAATATCTAGTGACAATAATGTAACAAGTATATAGTAGATGAACAATAAGCTCCACTTTTACACTAATGACTCACTTAATTCAGTGTCAAAATATTACATTTTATTATTTATGTTTTATTAATTGGGACATTTAAAATGCTATTAGATCAAGTGTTGGGATGATAGCTATTTAGGTTATTGGATGAACTTAAATATAATTGTTAGATATACAAAGCGATTCCAACACATTAGCTTAGCTATTTCAATCTTTGTTATCTTGTTGATATAATATGTAAACAGTTCTTGATCATCTAAAGATTTATTTTTTACAAGTTAATAATCCCAATTAATTAATTTTTTTTTTTTGTTGAGGAATCGACTTTGTTTCATGGTTTATAAATAATAATTCTATTATTTATTAATAAATTTTTAAAAACATATCTCTTTATAATATTAATTATTAGAATAGAATATTATACGTGCTTATGTATATTCTATAGAAATTATTAATAAGACTGATTAGTTTTTTCTAACAAAATAAATAAAGCAAGAGTTTTCTTACAATTTAAATTAGATATAATATATATTTTTCAAAAAAAATGTTCATTTCCTTTGTAAATGTATATGCATGTTTTATTTTAATATTAAAAACCGTATAATTGTAAGAATTTTCTTCATTAACAACTATAAATTAAAGAAAAACTTAATAATTTTATTAACTAATAATTCTTGAATCTTTTAAGATTATAAATTACTATAGGATAGACTGTATGTTGTTGGGTAGATTGCACGGTACCTTTCTAACAATTGTACTTTATCTAAATTAGTGAAGATTTTATTTCTCCAAGGCTACATTTGGTTAGATGGTGAGAGTGATGAAAGCTGTCAAAAAAAAAAAAAAAATTATTTCTATTTTTTAGAAATTCATATAGAAAAAAATGAAAATAAGTGCGCAAGTGAATTTTTCAAAAAGTAACTTGTAATTTTTTTTGAAATAAAAGAGAAGAAATTAGATTATTGTTTTAAAGTTACAACTTATATTTTTAAGTTTTCCAACTTCCTTAAAAATATATTATTCATTTAGTGAATGATTATTTATATTGATTTTACACTAGTAAGATGAAAAAATGAATGAATTCAAAAGATGATTGGTTAAAGTCAGGAACAGAGCTAGAAATATACTTTGGGGTTGTAAAACTTTCCTCTCAGTATTTGATTATAAGTTTAAAAATTAAAGAATTACAAAAAATTAATATTAATTTATTATAATTTTGATAAATAATTAAATTTACTTGGGAAGTATTTTTCAATATTTATCTGCATATTAGATTAATGATAGACCAAAGAGATTGGGTTAAGAAAAATTATCAAGTCATATAAACATTGAAAAACATGGAGTAAAATTGATTTCATTGCTTAGAATTAGACTTCCTTATAAGAGTGGAGCAGATGAATTTTATTAAACTTAGTATTAGAATATGTCTCACATGAAAGGGTAATATGGATATTACTTAATTAGTGAGACATAATAAGAGAAGTGTTTTTTTTCATTTACCTACTTTTATGGAGAATAGGATAAGAGTTTGATTTTAAGTAGGAATTGTCCTCTCTCTACCCACTTATTTTAACCCATTTTTTCCATAACATTCTGGTTTAGAACAAAAGAAAGGGGTCAAGTGAGAGAAATAATTTCTACAAGCTTTATTCAAGAAAGTAATATCATTATGACTGATTCCGGTATGTCTTTTATGAAATACTTTTATTTCTGCATAAAAGATGTTATGTAATTTTTCATGATTGTTAAAATTTTTTATTTTAGTAAATTAAATTTTACATATAATATCAGAGTATGGTAAAAATTATTATGATTTTTCTTTCCGTATAGAGAACAATTTTATTAATATTTTTCATAATCCTATACGTCTACATAGTACTAGCGTGGGGCCTTACTTTATTCTCTGCTTAAAGCTATGATCTTGTCGTTTTGCAAAGCATTACGGATTGCATGTGGAAGCAACTTTTTTGTTTTTTGGAACTCTGACGTTGCTAATTGCATGACCGTTTAATGTCATTGTTTTGGCGTCGACTTTTTCTGTTCTTTCACCCTGTAACGAAAGGATTCTGTATGGTTCCAGCTTTAGACAAAATCATTCACAGGAAAACAAAGAACAATAAAGTATAGATGAGGAGCATGACCGTTCCTCACAGTTATTCACGGCGTCGTTTCAAAAAAAAAAAAAACATGATTTATTTATTTATTATTATTATTATTATTTTTTGTTTGATTTCGTATGGGCTGATTTTATGTTATGGGCTCACTTCTATTAGGTTAATAATTATATTTATGCATGTATAAGCTGAACTATTATGGGCTCAATTTTACATGTAATTAAAGAAAATTAAAAGATTATTTTATTTTATTTATTTTTTGTTTGGTTATTTATCAATCAATATTTATATTATGGTTAGCCTATTGTCACCAAAATGATCTTGCTGAGAAAAGTTATAAATATTGAATTAAATTATGACTTTACAAAATTATTATGGAATGATTATTTAATTATTATGGTTTGACCCAAAGGTGCACAAACTTTCAAATAATCATTAAATTAATTAGAATAATTGATAGAATTATAGTGAGATTGGGATGAATGCCCAAAGGTGACAAACCAATCAAACTTTGACGGGTTATCAATTATTCTTAGGTGAGTGTAAATCATCATTTAATTTGAATATTAGTATACTGCATTAGTTAATCCAAAGATTGAACACAATATTGCTAATGAAACTGATTTTTCAAAGCATTAATGTTGTGATGTTTTTATTTTTTTATTACAGTGTCAGTTCCTGTGTCGCTTCATTCGCTAGCTTCTTCTACTCCAATCTTTAATAGAGTTAATTTCTCTTACTGGAAGGAACAGATCCAGTTTCACCTTGGTGTTCTGGATCTTGACTTAGCACTGCGAATTGACAAACCGACTGTTATTACTGAAACAAGCAGTTTGGAGCAGCAAGTTTTGTCTAAGTCATGGGAAAGATCGAACAAATTAAGCATCATGTTAATGCAAATGTGTATTGCGAGCAATATTAAGTCAACGCTTCCTCAAATTGAAAATGCAAAAGAATATTTCAAGACCGTGAAAGATCGGTTTCGTTCAGCAAACAAGTCCCTTGGAGGGAGATTAATGGCTGAACTTACCACCATGAAATTTGATGGTAGCCGTGGAACGAATGAGCATGTCCTTGAAATAACCAATCTAACTGCCAGACTCAAATCTTTGGGTATGAATGTTGATGAAAGTTTCCTTCTTCAGTTCATTCTGAATTCCTTGCTTACTTAGTATGGGCCATTTTATATTCACTATAACACTATTAAAGAAAAGTGGAATGTGAATGAATTGGCGAGTATGTTAATTCAAGAAGAGGCAAGACTTAGCAACAAGGACAACATTCGGTTAATGTTTTGAGTCATGGAATTGGAAGCAAAGGAAAGACACACAAAAAGAGTACCAAGAAAGATCCATTGAAAGTTACGGGACCTTCTCATGTCAATGGGGCTCGCAAGAAGGAACATTATGGACCAAAATGTTATTTCTGTAATGGCTATGGGCATTTAAAGAAAAATTGCTTGAAACGTAAAGCTTGGTTCGAGAAGAAAGGTAAGTTATTACCTTATGTATGTTTCGAATCAAATATGACACAAGTTCCTTCTAATACATGGTGGATTGACTCTGGTTCTACTATTCATGTTTCAAATTCGATGCAAGGATACCTTTCTATCTAGAACATAAAGGAAAATGAGCATTTTATAGTCTTGGGAGATGGAACTTAAATACCAGTTGTTGGTGTTGGGATTTTACGTTTGTTTTTAGAGTCAGGCCACTGTTTGGACCTATTTGATACTTTTTATATTCCTACTATTTTTAGAAATTTAATTTCCATGTCAAGACTTGATTATGATGTCTATTCTTTACATTTTGAACATAAGGGTTTTCGTTTATTGAGAAATGACTCATTTGTTAGTTCTGGTGTTTTATTTGAGGGGTTATATAGATTTAATCTTAACAAAAATTTTGCTAAAACACTCCTCACCCTACATCATGATGTTGGAACTAAACGTAGCAAAATTAATGAGAATTCTTCTTTCTTGTGGCATAAAAGACTGGGTCATATATCCAGAGAAAGAATGGAGAGATTGGTAAAAGATGGGATTCTTTCAAATCTTGATTTTACTATTTTTGATGTATGTGTAAACTGCATTAAAGGAAAGCAAAACCAAACATACAAAGAAAGACGCCACAAGAAGTGGAGAACTTTTGAAAATTGTTCATACTGATATTTGTGGACCTTTCGACTCATCGTCTTTTGGTGGAGAAAAGTACTTTATCACTTTCATCGATGATTTATCACATTATGGTTATGTCTATTTTTTGCATGAAAAGTCTCAAGTAATAAATGTTTTAAAGGCATATATTGCTGAAGTTGAGCAACAATTAGATAGAAAGATGAAAATCATTCGATCAGATAGAGGTGGTGTATATATATATCTAAAGGTCAGTAGGAGCAAGTTTATTTTCTCAATTCTGTATGTTGACGATATATTGCTTGCCAGTAATGATCTTGGTTTACTGAATGAAACCAAGAGATTTCTTTCTATGAACTTTGAAATGAAAGATATGGGTGAGGCAACTTACGTGATAGGAATTGAAATATTTCGTGATAGATCGCGTGGATTGTTAGGGTTGTCTCAGAAGGGATATATCGATAAAGTTCTTGAAAGATTTCATATGGCTGAGTGTGCGGCCATTCCTGCTCTTATTTGTAAAAGAGACAAGTTCAGTGAAAAGGATTGTCCCCAGAATGTATTAGAAAATAAAAAAATGAAAAATATTCCTTATGCATCTGTTGTTGAAAGCCTGATGTATGCTCAAACTTGTACAAGATCGGATATTAGTTTTGTAGTTGGAATGCTTGGGAGATACCAAAGTAATCTCGAAATAGAGCATTGGAAAGCTACAAAAAAGGTTTTAAGATACCTTAAGGGAACAAGACACTATATGCTCACGTATCGAAGGTTTGATCAGTTGAAAGTGGTTGGCTACTCCGACTTAGATTTTGTTGGTTGTGTTAATAGTCGGAAGTCAACTTTTGGTTATTTGTTTCTATTAACCGGAGGAGCAATATCATGGAAAAGCCCCAAACAGACTATCATAGCAGCATCTACTATAGAAGTTGAATTTGTGGCATGCTTTGAGGCCACAGTTCATGCTTTATGGTTTCGAATTTTTATCTCAGGACTTGGAATTGTCGAGAGCATTGCCAGGCCGTTGAGAATGTATTGTGATAATTCCGCAGCAGTCTTTTTCTCCAAGAACGACAAATATTCTAAAGGCGCTAAGCACATGGAGCTCAAATATTTGGCCGTTAAGAAAGAAGTTCAGAAACAAATAGTATTTATAAAACATATTAAGACTGAGTTCATGATTGCAAATCATTTGACTAAAGGGTTAGCACCAAAGACATTTAAGGAACATGTTGATCGCATGGGTCTTTGTTGTAATCCCTGAGATATGTTTTGTGAATCTTTATGTTTTTGTTCTATAACATTTATAGAGATATCACTAATAATGTTTCTGACATTTTTCCTGCTTACCATCAATTACGTAATTATGAAGATGGATTATTGATGACAGGAATAGTCTTTGACAAAGACATTATGGGGACATTACAATTACTTCTTATTATAGATTATAATTAAGTGCTTTGCTAGCATTGTAGTGCATGGAAGGGAAGATGTCACTTTATTGATATTTACCGCCATGACTCATGTTGGTAAGTTATTTAATTATAATATTATTGTGATCTCACTAAAGTGCGAATAAGCTAATGTTATGCGCATATTATGTTTACCTTGTTAATCCAAATAAGTGTCGTTCATATGGGTCAAGTGGGAGAATGTTAGAATATGTCTCACATGAAAGGATAATATGGACATTATTTGGACTTAATAAAATTAGGTGATTATTGGCTTTGGAAGAGATATGCACGGTTACTTAATTAGTGAGATATAATAGGTGAAGTGTTTTTCCTATTTACCTTCATTTATGGGGAGTAGGATAAGAGTTTGATTTAATTGTCCTCTCTCTACCCACTTATTTTAACCAATTTTTTTCCATAGCATTCTGGTGTAGAACAGAAGAAAGGGGTCAAGTGAAAGAAATAATTTCTACAAGCTTTCTTCAAGAATGTAATTTCACTATGGCTGATTCCGGTATGTCCTTTATGAAATACTTTTATTTTCGCATAAAAGATGTTATATGATTTTCCATGATAGTTAAAGATTCTTATTTTAGTAAATTACATTTTACACTTAGTGTAAATGTTTAAGTAAACTTTAAAAGCTTCTATATTTGAGGAAGAGTCGTGAACATTAGATGAGAAACGTGACGTAAAGAGCTTTTTTTATTTCTAGAATAAGTTGAATGATATTTTAGCCTTTTAAATGTTTCATATTTGAGTCAAACATTTACAAGTGAAATATTTTTTAATTACACACAATAGTCTTTTTTTGAAACAATAAATAATGAGTAATATTGAACTTTGAGCAAGGATAATTGAAAAGTTTGAACTAGGGGGCAAAAATAAAAATTAAAGGGATATAGTTGAATTTCTTTCTAAAAAATATAAGAAAATTTTTATAAAAAAAAAAGGTTAAAAAGGGCAATTAACCCCTGCCTACATTGACTCTGTCTCTGGTTAAAGCAAAGAGCTGATTTAGGGCAACTTGTACACTTTTCTTTTGCATTTAAATTTGTAAAAAGGAAATTATAAAATAAGTTTTACTATTTAGCCAAAATTTTAAAAGTAATTTTATGTAAATTTTTGTTCAAATGTATAAAATTGTTGGGGTGTAACTTGGGTAAGCTAGACTCAAGTTGAGTTATGTTCAAATCTAATCTAAGTTTTAAAACTATCAACCCGACGTTAAACTCAAAAATCTAACCCGAGTTTGGCTCGAATTAAAATTCATGAGTATCGGATTCAACCTGAGACTTAAACCGAACCCAAACTCGAACTTTATTATTAATTTTATTTTTTTTAGATTTTATTCAAGATTTTTTTAATAAACTGCTATCTTTATTTTTTTATTATTATTATACACTAAAAGTTTCAATAATTTTTCTCAGTTTATCCTCCCAAAGAAAACAAACAATCGTTAAAATAATTCTTTTAACATAATCTAATTTTAAAAATTGTTAAAGATCAACAAGTTTTTTAAATTATAAAAATATAAATAGTAATTCTTGTAAAGAAATCTTATAAATCTAATGATAAATAATTAAAGTATAAAAAATATAATATATAAAATATTAAATTCATATTCTAATTGAATTCAAGTTTTTAAAGTATCAACTCAAGTTTAATCTTAATTTAAATCGAACTTAAATTTTTTTTTTTTTTTTTGCTCAAACCCAATCTAAAACATAAAAGATAAAACTCAAATTTTAAAATATTCAAGCTAAAATGAAATAAAATTCAAATTGACTTCTCGGAATTGCATCTCTTGTAAAATTGTGTTGCACAAATTTACCGTTGCTGATTATCTCTCGCGCGCGACATTGTTCGAATCTGTGGTTGTGCAAGGAATCAATTTTAAATTAAAAATTGAAAGTTGAATGATCAAAAGTCAAAAGTAACTCCTCGTGCTTTTACTTTTCTTAAAAGATGATACAAATTGAAGTAGGTTGAGGAGATTTGTCTTCTTTACCTTTTCTAATTTAAGCACTAAAACACACCTCCACAAAACTTATCCTTTAGAATATATATACATATATATATATATATATACTTTGTTAATTCTTGATACTTAAAAAAATAATTAGGTGATATGAATTGAGTTAGAATAATTTGTTTACTTATCTATAATAATATAGTCTAAAAGATCATCCTTATTAATAAATTATTTTCTAAAAATAAAAAACAATCATTTTCACAGGATAATTAAAATTATTTATAAAGTAGCGACTAGAGAAAATATCAACCTCATGTACGCCATTAGAAGATAAAAATAAAGTCAAAAAAAGAAACCCAAAAAGGTTTAACCCAAAATTATAGCAAAATGACATAGCAACTCCAACTAGATAAAGGATGTAGAAAAAGCAACCTGCCAATATAATATGCTGTTTGATTAGACTAATCTAAGACACCAATAATTAGAGCTAACCCATTAATCCACAATCAATTATCATATACTCCTCTCTCTCTCTCTCTCTCTCTCTCTCAATTCGACTCCTTCCTCTTTCTTTCTGTATCTATGGGAAGAATAACAAAACTCAGAGATCTGATAGGAGTTATCAAGGATAAGGTTTCACTATCCAAGGCAACCCTAGTCTCCAATTCAAACACCCTCTCTATCCACCTAGCAGTCCTCCGAACCACCACCCACTCACCTTCCATCCCACCGGACGACAACCACCTCGCCACTCTCCTCTCCCTCGGCTACGGTTCACGCGCCACCGCCTCCGCCCTCGTGGCGTCCCTGATGGACCGCCTCCACCGCACCAGCGACTCCTCCGTCGCCCTCAAGTGCCTTGTCACTATCCACCACATCATCAAACGCGGCCCCTTCATGCTCCAAGACCAGCTCTCCGTCTTCCCGGCATCCGGCGGCCACAACTATCTCAAGCTCTCCGCCTTCCGCGACGGCGCCAACTTCGCCACGTGGGCCCTCTCTGCATGGGTCAGGTGGTACGCTTCGCTACCTCGAAACACTCTTATCCACTTCTAGGGTTTTGGGATTCTTCCTATGTTCATCGTCAGGTGCCATAGACAAAGATAAGCAAGACGAGGGAGTTTCATCATTCACGAATGTTGATTTAATCGGAGACACCGATTCAATGGTTGGAGTGATGGAAGAGATATGCAAAGTACCTGATTCTCTCCATGTTGATGGCAACAAATTATTGCAGGAGATCATGGGTTTGGTGGGTGGTGATTTTTTAGCGGCGGTTAATGAGATTTCGTTACGACTCAGTGAGTTTAATGAGAGACGGGACTGTCTGAGTTTCGGTGAATCGGTTGAGTTGATGTGTGCTTTGAAGAGGTTAGAGGAGTGTAAAGAGAGGTTGATGGGATTGTTTAGCATAAAGAAGGTTTCGACTGAACGTTGTGGAGTTCAATTGGAGAGCTGAAAGATAGAGTTGGGATGGTCAAAGAGGAAGGAAAGTTGGCAAACGTAGGGAGGAGAATCAGAGCAAGCGAGTCGGCTCGGTTCGGAGAGCGAGTTGTGAAGTCCCATGACTCGGTTCCATTTTCCTCGGGAAGGTTTGACTTTAATAATTTTCTCCTTCAGAGAGTTCTATGAATTGAGTTAATTGACATTTTATCACGAAAATTCTTGAATGAGCATACTAGAGCGAGTGTGGCATTGTAGTAATATGCAATATTATTAAAATTATATATTATCATGTGATGTATTGAAAAATATATTCATTTGATCAATATTGGATATGAATGTTTTTGTAAATGTCTATAATAATAAAATATTATTAAAATTATACATTATCATATGATGTACTGAAAAATATATTCATCTGATCAATATTAGATAACACATTAATTTTAGACTCAATTTATAAAAAAGTCTGAAATTTTATTCTATGCCTTATATACAATATAATTCAAATTAGAAGTGAAAAACTTCGAAAAATATACTTCTAAAAAAGAAACGTCCTATAGCCATAAACACCCTAGAAAAAAGCTCAATTATATTAAGAAATTCTTTTTTTGAACTATTCTCATTTTATATTACTATATGCCTACATAAAAAGTAAATAAATATATATATATATATATATATTTGTGTTTTTGGTATTACTTAGTCTATATTTTTGTAAATTTTATTATTAGATTTCTATTTCAAATTTTTTATTATTTAATATTATTCGATTATATATAAACTTTATTATTGTATAATATTTAATCTTTCGAAATACTATTGCAATTTTATATATGAAAAATATATATGAGAAACAAACATTGAAAATAATTATATATTTATTAGAATTTTATTAATTAAAATTCCTATAGAATAAACCATTTTAATATTGTTTTAAATTAATATGTATTTTATTTAAAATTAATTATTCTTGTTAAAAAAACAAATACGTAATAAATAAAAGAAAAAAATATTTAAAATTATTGATTTAAATCTTAAATTGTATTGAGCTGGGTCTCGATATTGGTGGGTGAGCACATAAGAGCTTGGGAAGTGAATTAAATAAATAGTTAAGTATGAATGTTAATTCATTTAAATTGATGACCGACATACTTAAATAATTACACTATGTGTCACACTATTTAATGCACTATTAGATGATACACTATTATATTTATTTGACATACCCGTCTGAACACGGCTCTTTGTTGCTTGTGTGTGTGATCTGTGTGTGTGTGTGTATATATATATATATATGTCAGCAGTGAATACAAACCGCAGTGGGTAGCTTGTAGTAGTGATAGATTGTGGGGCCTGGTTTCCCACGCTGGCCATTTAAAAATCGGGACATGCTTGAATGAACACAATGCCGACATCATTGATTTGCTTCTCTTCTTTCATTGCATTGCCAAATCATTTAGTAAAACTTTACAGAGGAGCAATGTTTTAACACCTGGATGGGATCGGTCAGTTCAATCGGTTGAACTATCGATCGGTCTATAAAACGGTCCGATTTAATTCATAAACCTGTTTTAAGTTTAAAATCGTTCTAAAAATAAAAAATCGATTCAATCGGTTCTTGGCTGTAATTTTTTTTTTTTTTTGGTATATTCAAAATATCAAATTTCATACAATTTTTTGGCTGAATTTTGGCTGAATTGAGTTAGTCTTTGACTGAATTTATTTTGGATTGTATTTAAAATTTTAAACCCTTGAAGTTTGAAACTTCAGTATTACATATTTGTATCATGTGGTATTTTATTTTATTTTATGTATGATTATTAGTATTTGTATCCTTTTTTTTTCATGTAATTAAAAACTAAATTGTTAGATTATGCTTGGATTGGATGTTAAAATGATTTTTGTTATGGTCCTTGTGATTATGGAAGAATGGCAATGAAGTTTCAACTTTTAACATTATAATAAGGTATGTCTACTATACTTTTTTCATTTTTTTTTCTTGAAATTTTACATATTAAAAAAATTCATATTTTGTAAATTTTTTTATATAATTTTTAGTAATTTTTGTATAATTTTTTAAATTTAAAATATCAATAATATGTATTATTAAATTTATTAATTACATAATTATGACATCACGGTTTGATTCCGGTTAACCCGACGATTGAACTGATAACCCGTAACCCAGATATTTTTTCAGTTCGATGAATGGGCCGAGTCTAAAAACATTGCAGAGGAGGACCCTTCTTCCTTTAATATACTATTTCAATAAGGTTTCTAGGAGAAGTTATTAAGTAGAATGCAAGAGAATTTGAAGTATAAAGTGAAATAAATAACGTATAAATTAATTTTTTTTTTATATTTTCTTATCTATTTTAAAATTTTTATTTTAATTAAATCATAATTCTAGCTATCCAAATAAAAAAAACTCTACTTTTCATATATCTAATAGCATACATATGTTAGTATATGATAATAGATAAATTTGATATTTGGTCTACCTTTTCATTGACTTTGATATTTATGAAAGATGGTCTTTTTTTCTTTTGTAAATTAAGTCTAGAGTTTTATGTATTTTATATTTTTATTTTTAATATAATTATATTATATATATATATATAATTTGAAACCTTCATTATAAATAGAACCTAAAACAATCTCTTTACTCACCTTATGCTAGAGTCGGCACTGATGGAATGTCCACCCTTTCATTATCTAATGTAGTAATCTGATGCAGCTAATTTGGGCTCGTCATGGAATAATCCGTCACTGTGAACCTGAAAAGAGATGATTAATAAAAAGCCACCGGGAAAGGTTCCGGTGGTAACCTCTCCGATGGTTAAATTAGTATTCTTTCTTTGTGATCAAAAGTTTTTGCTCTTTCATCACTCAATATTTCAGATGCGGGGGGATCTTTTTTTTTCATACCTTCTTCATGGAAGTTATAGCATGGAGAGGCGGTGGGTTTTTCTGACAAGCGGTGGATATCCTGTCCACTTTAGCATTTAAAGTTGTATGACTCCCTTTACACGTGTACCTGTAGAATTGATTGTCAAACATGTACCTATTTTTGGTAGGGTTAGGGCTCACCGCCTGTCAGGCTGTATCACTGTAATGATGAGACTTTCGTCATTCTTTTTCGTCTTTTATTTAGCCCATCGTTCCGAGATCGGTATACCGATGTACACCTCGGTATACGCTTTTCAATCTAAGTTCTTAATCAAATTATCTTTACTGCACATGTTCAAGTTTCATTAATCAGACGTTTGGTGACGTATCAGTTACTCCCCCCTGAAGCCTTGGTTTTGTAGCACGTACAGAACTCTGGCTTTAGGGTTTTTTTTTTTTTTTTTTTTTTTTTTTTTTTTTTTTTTTTTAATGGGTGACGTGTGTAACACCCCGACTTTGTATAATTTATAATTAAATAATTAATTATTAATTAGTACCGGCTTAGGGAATAATTAAGGAAATTAACCTTAATCTCCCGGTGGTCACACTAGACCAATAGAACAATTAAAACATGTTCGGGAATAGGGTATAATACCCGAACCTAATTACCAATTAATTAGGTGAAATAGTGTCAATTTAACACTGACGGAATTCGAATTAATTAACTACGGAAATTCCGAATGACTAATAAATGACACGGAACCTCTGACATTGAAGAAAACAGAAATAGGAACTGACCGGAAGAAACTGCATCGAAAAAGGAGTTACGGAATGAAAGTTATGAGACAAACATGTGAAACTGGAAATTAGCGACAACCAAACGGGGCCTTAACCAGAAAATAAGAGAAAATGGTCACTTGGGAGGCCAAGGGGAATTGAACCCTTGACCTACCAAGGTAAGCAACTTTGTCTCAAAAAGTTACCAACTAGGCTGTTGGTTACTTTGTGCATAAATACAGCAATATATGTATATAACCTATAATCTGCTCAAGCCACCACCCAAATTGGCCAATGGCCTTACATGCAAGACTCCCATTATTAGCTTACCTCATCTCCTCTCACATCAGTTTTTCAATCAACCGAGACTCCATTACTATGCATATTTGAATACATATATGAGAGACATCATAATGGTCAAGATACACCCCCATCCACCAACCAAGTTGCATGCAAAACCTAAACCATGGTTTTGAAGACAAACCACCTGGCAAGCTGTGTGCTGCCATGTCTCTATATATATATATTAGGTTGGTGAATGCATGAGAGGTTTGGAGTGTGGAGAGAGAGAGAGAGAAGGGAGATTGTGCATGCAAGTGAGAGAGGAAATTGGCAATTGAAGTAAAGGCTTGAGGATTTCATGCATGACCTGAGGAACTTGAGGACACTGTGAGAGGTCTGGGTCGAGCCATAACCGAGAGGGACAGCACTGTGAAGGTAAAAATTCTAAATTATCTTCAATTCTTGTTTTGTAGATTTTGAATTATTTTTGATGAGTTGCTACGGGTATAGACTACATGCATGCCTCATTATTGACTCTAGGAACTGTTTTGAGTGTATAGCATGGCTTAGAGGTCTCGGATAGGTCAAAGACCATGAAACCCGAGACCAACCTCCATTGATGAACCTTGGAAAACCCAGGTCTGAATCGACCATAACAGTTCAGAGTTTTGAATGTTAAGACTTTAAATAGACCCCAAGAGGATCTCAAATATGTACCTACGCGACCTCGAGACTCACTGTAGCCCCACGAAATAGGAAATGAACCTACGGGTTTAAAATCCAATCCGTTAAAACTCGAGACTAAACTGAAATATATAAATAGGGTCTTGATCCTTAGGGTTTGTAGGTCACGTAGCTTCAAACCACACACAAAATGGTTGAGAAATGAGGATGCTAGATCAAGTTGCAGGTCACGGTTATCCTCTTGAAAACAGAACTTGTTAGGTTGATTCGAGCCACCAAATGAATGCCAAATTATTGGCATGATACCCAGAAATAAATTGGGACTGAAGGCAGGAATAATCCGTGCTTTAAACATCACGAAATAGAAGAAGAAATCTGCAGAAATTAGGGCAACCGAGGGTAATTTGATGAAGAAGATGACCGAGTTGACTCGCTATCTTGAGCCGAGTCAAGCGGGCCAACTCTGGACACATGGCGATGCGTGAGTGTGCCACCGTTTAATTGAAACTGTGCCGTTTTGAAGTTAACCGATTTGTTTTAAAATCAAATTCTACCTGTTTGGTTACGGGTTTTAAAAATTAAAATTGGGGAATTTGGAATAAGCTAACCGAGGATAAGGGCCAAATTGGGGTTAACCAGAATATTGGATTCCGGTTTTCTGAAGGTCACAGAACCGGTTGGTTCACTAGAGTTTTGGACCGGTTCACTTGGTGAACCATTGAACCCTTGGGTTTGAACCCCTAAATTATGAAATTGTATTTTTGACCCCTAAAGTTCCTAAAATTACGGATTTACCCCTGACAGTTTTAAAGAATTCCACAGTGGCCCAGATTTTGGAAAAATTTTACAATTAAGCCCTGAAGAATTAATTAAATAATAAAATAATTATTTAATTATTTTATTAAATAGGTAAAATTACGATTTTACCCCTAGACATTAAATGTGTCAAACGGAGTCCAAATTAAGTAAATAAATAGTGTATTTTCACTATTTCAAATATTCTGGACTCAATGGTACAGTCCGATTTTGGAAATACAGTCCCGAAAAATACAGACACGTAGGTATAAATGACCGAACTGCCCCTGATGGTACCCAGACCTAAATAAAAATATCAGATAGCCTATTTTGACTATCTCGGGCATTCTGGACTCAACGGTAAGGTCCGTTTAATGAACCAAGGTCCCGAAAAATACAGACACGTAGGTATAAATGACCGAATTGCCCCTAATGATACCCAAGGCCGATTAAACATAACAGATAGTCCAATTTAACTATGTTGGACATTCTGGACCCAATGGTGAGGTCCATTTTATGAACTGACGTGCCGAAAAATACGACGCATGAAATTACCAAATTACCCCTGATACCGTACGAGACCTAAACAAAGTCCGATTGGGACGAAACTGATACCGATAGGAACCCGAACACTGGTGAGACTGTATACTTGATTAGATGACGAATCAGGGTCAGAATTACACAAAACGTAAAATGACCAAAATACCCCTGAGCACTGTAAGTGCAAAGTAGAGGTCGAATAAAGGTCAAACTGATATGATAAATTATCATAGGGATAATTATGAACACTGAAAGGCTAAATAAGACTCCGAGACAGTCAACGCGTAAAACGAGAAATGACCGATGTGTCCCGACGATCTAAAGCAGATACCAAATGAAGTCCAAGGGACTTACAAATTTGTACATGAGATATATGGAACGTTCTGAGGACCATGATAGGGTCCCGGGCAAAAATGACAAAATTACCATTTTGCCCCTAAGACTAAATAAGTACCCAACTGATACCGATTAAAGTCTAAAAGACTTAAAACTTCATATACACGATATATGGGATATTCTGAGGACCATAACAGGGTCCGGGATAAGAATGGCAAAATTATCATTTTGCCCCTATGGTTAAAATGAGAACCTAACTAATACCGATTGGAGTCCAAAGGACGTAGAACTTTGTACTTAAGGTATAAAGACTATTTCGAAGACCACGACAGGGTCCGAGACAAAAATGGTAAAATTACCATTTTGCCCCTAAGGTTGAATGAGTGCCTGACTGATAACAATTGAAGTCTAAATGACTTAGGATATAATCCTAATAATTGCTAAGCCTAATTAAAGAATGAAATAGCCTCGGGTGAGACCCAATGGAAGGGCGATAGACTACTAGGCTATCTTAGGTAATCCGATAGACACCTAAGATGACGAATAAGACCTGAATGGATGAATTCTGACCTATCTATGATTAATGATGATTATTCAGGATGTACAAGGATGTGCCTGAAACAATGTTTGGAGGTTGTCAGATTATTTGCGCAAGGAGATAAACCTAAAAGTTTGTGAGTAACTTCTGACACTGTTTTGATTCTGTCCCTTGATTTATTGATCTGTTTTGAATGCAATTATTTAAGTGCAATTATTTAAATGCGTGCCTTTTCGTACTATATCACTTATGACATGGTTTTAGTCTTTTTAAATAATTGACTATATTCCTGATCCCTGTGCTAGCATCCCGTACTGTTTTGCCTGTTTTGAACTGTTGAGATAAATGGATGTATTGAACCATTATTCCCGAAATGATTAAACTAACCATGTGATATAGGCAAAGAACGATATTTTGTCGTACCGTACTACTTGTATAGTATACTGTCTAAATACTATATTGTTTACATGTACGTACTTAATGTAGGCCCTTGCACTACATTTCACACGATGTGATTGTGTCCTTTGAATTAGGAAGTCCGTTCAGTTCGGTTATGTGTTATCCGTTAATGCTATGTCTATGTCTCTGATTGATACGTTCGATTCCGTTGTGTACCGCCGGTCGATAATAGGTCTGTTTGGATTGATGTATTGTTCAGTTCCGTTATGTTCTACCCGTGATGACATGCCCCTGTCTTGATTAAAACGTTGTTCAGTTCGGTCATGATTCGTTCCGCTAGTGATATGTCTCCGACTTGATTGTTATATCGTTTCTACTTAGCTCCGTTATGTTTCGTTCCGTTCATGATGTGCTTGTGTCTTGATTAGTATATTGTTTTTGTTCAGTTCCGTTATGATCTAGCTATTGAAAGTATGCCTTCGTCTTGATTGATGTCTTGTTCAGATCCGCTATGTTTTAGCCGTCGAGGATATGCCTCTGTCTTGATTGACTTATTGTTCCCACTCAGTCTCAGCTGTGATTCGTTCCGTTAATGAAGAGTCTGTGTCTTGATCGATATATTGGCAATGGTTATTGTTTTGGTCCGATTGGTTATGTTATGTTCCGATTCGTTTGTACTGTTTGTGCAATCTTGTTCCATTGTACTAGACTGCTTATGAAATGGATTTAGAAAATTGTTATTTTGAAATGATTAAATTATCCACGTGCCTTGGAAGCAAGGACAGGTTTTGAAACCCATGATAGGGAATCTGTGTTACTCACTGGGCTTATTTAAGCTCACTCCATTATTCTGACATTTTTCAGGAATTACCTCCATTGGATTAGAAGGTACTATGACATGACGTGAATAGGCCAAGTGGCATTGCAAATAAGGATCAGATGGCACTGATTTGTAGAGACTTACATATTTGTGAATCGAATCCGTATATCCAGGTAAGTGATATGATACGACTGACTTGTTTGACATGCACTAGATATTGGAACATGGCTCATGGGACTAAATGGTACTCTAGAGATATTAGATCTGCTATGTTGTTATATGCTTGATTTTAGATATGCTCTGAGATTAGAATTGTTGACTGACTGAATTTAGTCTTGCTCTGTGATACATATACTTATGATGGATAAGTGAGTTGCAGTCCCGTGATACAAAGAAAAAGTTTTAAATTCCGCTGCATCTGACCCTACAGTTGGAGTGCAATTCGTCGGAAAGTTCAGAATTTGCCTTTGGTTGGTCGCGTCGCGACCGACTGGCAGTCACGTCCTCGACATCCGCGTAGGGTGGGGTTCGGGATGTGACAACGTGTACCACCGTTTATATCGTATTTCGAGGGGTCTGTAGCCGTCAGGCATAATTATAGCGTATTTTGCGGCTTTGGTAAATGGAGTAATTAATGACATGGCCGTCATTCACTTTTAATGGGTTTATTTCGAGATTTTGAACGGATGCTTGTCGAGATTTGAACGGATGCTTGCGTTGTTTAATGTGAAACATTAATAACAAATCATTTTATAAATAATGGAATTAATGTAAGTCTTGGATCCGTTTTCAATTTCAAATATTTTTCTCGATTTGGAGTGGGATTTTGAATTACAAGTGCGATTTCAAGTTTGTGCTTCGCTAAAACGCGTTTTCCTTCTATACCTGGTAAATTTCTTGCTCTTCTTCTTCCTTTTTAATCTTTTTCTTCTTGATTCTGTTTTTCTTTTTATTCTATCTCTTCTCGTTTCTATCTGTCGATCATGTCTGACCCAAATAGAGAAAAGGTGAGGGTCGAACCAGGGACCTTCGATGATGGAGGTCTTTCTCGAACTTTTACGGCCGTGTCTTCCCCTTCCTCTGCGGATATTAGAGATTCGAGTGATGGAGAGGTCAACGTGTCTACTAGAGAGGAGGGAGCAAGTGCCATAACAAAGGGGATGTTAAAATCAATTATGAAAAAATTTAACTTCCCAAAAAATATAACTTGTAGGGTCCCAAAACCTACTGACCGTCCCTCCGATGTTAAAAGGGGGGAAATCTGTGCCTATCTTGAGTGGTTCGAGATGGGTATCCGTTTTCCTTTCCATCCTCTTTTCATAGAGTTTTTTACTTGGTATAATATTTGCCCTGCCGAGCTTAATGTAAACAGCTGGAGGCAGCTTTTAGCCTTTATAGTCTTAGGTCACCTGAATAAGGTTCATATTGATCTGGATCTTATCCGGAGTCAGATGGAACTAAAACATCTGACTGCTGAGGGCCTCTATTATGCTTGCTTCGATCAGAGGTTTAGACCTCTGAATTCAATACCATCCTCCAACAAAACGTGGAAAAAATGGTATTTCTTTGTTGGAGGAGGTTGGGAGCGAGAAGATTATGAAGGTCAAATGAGCCTTTTTCCTCGGCAGTCCGGTCCCAAGGGTGAGTTGTTAGAGGATTCATTGTTCTTGAGTTCAGTATTTTTGGATACATCCGAAGGAACTAACGGTTTATAGAATATGTTGTTTTGCAGATAGTAGGAAGTGGAAGAAAGCAGAGTTTACTCCTGAGATCAAGGAGCGATACCGACGTCTGCTTCAACCAGCTATTCGTCCGCATTATCTGATTTTATCCCCAAAGAACTTGATGGATGCTGGGCTGACGAAGGAGGAGGCTGCTGCTATAAAGAAGAGCCTTTTGTCGGCTTGTGGCCTTCCGTCCAAGAAGACGAAGGCTGGGGATCCACCTATGGCCCCAGCAACTCAGCCGGAAAAAAAAAAAAGAAGGTTGATATCCCGAGCCAAGCGGGAGGCTTCTCATCCTTCTACCTCAACTCCCGAGGAGATCCCTCAACCCGGGGAGGGGACTGATGCCGACGTTAGGCCAATGACTGAACCCGCAAGGACGGAAGAGGTCCCAACAGCCACCACCGAAATACCTCAACCTACCGAGATGGGTGAAGCAAGGAACAAGACCCCTGCACGACAATCGGAAAGGCCGGAAAGCGCCAACGCGACCCATCTTCACCCCTCTGAAGCCTCTTCGGGTACCGAGGCGATAAAGTTGGCTTTAAAGGCGGCCCTCCCACCTGGGTTGCCAGACCAAAGTACACGACGCACTTTGGGTGATCTGATGCTGGGTTACACCAGGGTAAAATTTTTTTTGTTGTTGTTTTTTTTTTTTGATACTTAATACCGAAGTAGTTCGTATTTATAAGCAGATAACAATAAATTGGTTTTATTTGGACATAAATCAAAGAATATGGATCAAGATATAATAAGTGTATTTCCATTTATCACAAGTACCTGAATCTAACCTGGTTTTTATCGGAAGTGAACCAAGTCGGTAAGATTCCCATGTTCTTATGAGATCAGGTCGGTAGATCAATATCTTCACCTGTGGCCTTGCCCATAGCACGTATGCTAAAATAGAGGCTTTGCTTGGAGCCATACCTATAGCACGTATGCTAGTAGGGGCCTTTGTTGAGTTTAAAGATTAAATCTGTAGATCATTCTCTTTTCTTGGAGCCATACCTACAGCACTTATGCTTGTAGGGGCCTTTTGTTCAGTTCTGAGGTCAGGTCGGTAGACCAGTATCCTCATTTGGAGCCATACCTACAGCACTTATGCTTGTAGGGGCCTTGATGAATTTTGAGATCAGGTCTGTAGACCAGTCTCTTTTCTTGGAGCCATACCTACAGCGCTTAGGCTAGTAGGGGCCTTTGTTGCAGAACAAGTTGGTGGATCTTCCGTGTCGAGAAGATATATCACCTGAAAGGTAGAAATAATTTTATTGATAATACTGTCTTAGGTGCTCGATGTTCCATGGTCTGGGAATCAGTTTTCCCTCCATATCTTCCAACCAGTAGGTTGTTGGCCTGTTAATCTTTACAATTCGGTAAGGTCCCTCCCAGTTTGGGGACAACTTTCCCATTGTAGGTTCCTTGGTATTAGGGAAGATTCTTCGCAGAACCAGATCACCTAAGTCAAAGTTCTTGCCTTTGACCTTTTTATTAAAGCTTTTGGCCATCCTTCGTTGACATTCTTCCATTCGGATTGAAGCCTGTTCTCTTTTTCCTTCCAGTAAGTCGAGGTTCTCGATTAACTGAAGCGGATTTGCTTCCTGATTGAAGGCTTCTGTTCTCTATGTGGGCATACCGATTTCTACGGGAATGACCGCCTCGGAACCATATGTGAGTGAGAATGGTGTTTCCTGGGTAGCACTGCTCCTCGTTGTTCGGTAAGCCCAGAGTACTCCAGGAAGTTCTTCTGTCCATTTTCCTTTTGCTCGTTCCAGCCTCTTTTTGATACCACTTAATATAGTCCGGTTAGTCACCTCGGCCTGTCCGTTTGCCTGTGGATGTCCTGGCGAGGAAAAATGATGGCTGATATGGAGATCGTCACAGAATTTTCTAAATACTTTTCCTGAAAACTGGGTGCCATTGTCTGATATGATAATTCGTGGCACTCCAAACCTGCAAACGATATTTCTCCATGTGAACTTTTTTACATCAACCTCGGTAATGTGAGTCAGTGGTTCTGCTTCCGCCCATTTGGAGAAGTAATTAATAGCGATCAACAAATACTTCCTATTTTGAGGAGCTTTGGGCAAAGGTCCAACAATATCTATCCCCCATTGGGCAAAAGGCCAGGGACTGACAATGGGTACAAGCTCTTGTTGTGGTAGATGTTGATAGGAAGCAAAACGCTGACATTTATCACATCTCTTTACATACTCCCTGGCTTGAATCAACATACCGGGCCAGTAATAACCATGGGTCAACGCCCTATGGGAGATGGTCCTGCCACCATTATGATTGCCGCATATCCCTTCATGAATCTCGGCTAGTACATACCCCGATTCTTCTGGAGATAGGCACCTCAGTAAAGGTTGGGTGTAGGACCTATGGTAGAGTTGCTCATTTAAAATCAGATACCGAGCTGCTCTGATCCGTAGTTTACGTGCTTGATTCCTATCTTCCGGGAGTTTTCCTTCTTTCAGGTATCTGAGGATAGGAAT
This sequence comes from Nyssa sinensis, assembly GCA_008638375.1. Taxonomy (NCBI): domain Eukaryota; kingdom Viridiplantae; phylum Streptophyta; class Magnoliopsida; order Cornales; family Nyssaceae; genus Nyssa; species Nyssa sinensis. The sequence goes on along the minus strand of CM018032.1, from coordinate 14,132,653 downwards.
TCTCCAGTCGTGACATTGTTCTAAGATGTGAATTTTTTGAATTTTGTCAATACTGGGGTGATCTTGGGAGGAGATAATTAATTCTGAATCCCCTTTGGTACCGAGGTGAGAAGCCATATTTGCTAATGCATCTGCCCTTGTGTTCTGTCTTCTCTCTATTTTATGAATACGGAAAGTGGCAAATGATTTTTGTAGAAAACTTACCATTTCGGCATATTTGATCATTCTGTCATCTTTCACAGCAAATTCACCCAGAACTTGGCCCACCACTAATTGAGAATCAGAGAAGGCTTCGAGGTTGTGAGCTTCATGTTCTCGGGCTAGTTGCATGCCAAGGATTAATGCCTCATATTCAGCCTCATTGTTTGAAGCCCTAAACCCCAAAGTAACTGCTTTCTCTGTAAAAATACCATCGGGAGATCGGAGGATAAGACCAACTCCGGACCCTTTATCAGTGGAAGAGCCATCCACATATAAATGCCACGTGGCCATGGTTGGGTTAGCGTCTAACTTCTGTTTTAGTGCCGGGGTGAATTCGGCAATAAAATCTGCCAAAGCCTGTGCTTTAATGGCAGTCCGAGGTGTATAGGTGATATCGAATTCTCCCAGCTCTATTGACCATTTCACGAGACGACCTGAAATTTCAGGTTTATGTAGTACGGCTTTTAAGGGGTATGAAGTTGGGACTATAACTGAATGAGACTGAAAATAAGGCCTGAGTTTTCTGGCCGATATGACGAGTGCGAAGGCTAGCTTTTCTATCTCAGGATACCTTTTTTCTGATCCAAGAAGTGCTTTACTCATGTAGAATATGGGTTTTTGAATCCCTTGGTCTTCTCGGAGTAATGCAGAGCTTACGGCATTTTCAGATACCGCGAGGTATAAAAGCAGCTTCTCTCCTTTTATTGGTGTAGATAACAGTTCTGGAGATGCCATATATTTTTTAAGCTCCACAAAAGCTTTCTCGCATTCAGAGGTCCATTCCAAGGTCTTATTTCCTCGTAGAGCTTTGAAGAAGGGAAGACAGCGGTCTGTAGACCTTGATATGAAGCGATTCAGGGCCGCAATCCGACCATTCAAAGTCTGTATCTCCTTTCTAGACCTCGGAGGCTCGAGTTCTGCCAAAGCTTTAATTTGGGATGGATCGGCTTCAATGCCTCGTTGTGAGACAAGAAAACCCAGAAACTTCCCACGGCTCACCCCAAAGATACATTTAGATGGATTTAGCTTCATCTTATGTTTGTTCAGGATGTCGAAGGTCTTTTTTAAATGTTCAACGTGATCCTTCTTCTGCTGACTCTTGACCAGCATGTCATCGATATACACCTCCATCGTATCACCGATCAGAGAGGCAAACATTTTGTTGACCAAACGTTGATAGGTGGCTCCAGCGTTTTTAAGACCGAAAGGCATCACTTTGTAGCAATACAAGCCTCGTTCAGAGATGAAAGAGGTCTTTTCTTAATCGGGAGGATACATCTGAATCTGGTTGTATCCTGAGTATGCATCCATGAAGCTCATCAACTCGTAACCAGCAGTTGCGTCAACGAGTTGATCAATTCTTGGAATGGGGAAACTATCCTTCGGGCAAGCTTTGTTAAGGTCGGTATAATCAACGCATACTCTCCATTTCCCATTTTTCTTTTTAACCAGGACTGTATTAGCAAGCCATTCTGGGTAAAATACCTCCTTGATTAGCTGTGCATCTAGTAACCGCTGGACTTCATCATTAATGATCTTATGTCTCTCGGGAGCAAATGTTCGCCTCTTTTGCCGTACAGGGTGGTACTCAGGATTTGTTGTTAGTTTATGGCAAATACATGAGGGGTCGATACCTTCCATGTCCTTAGTTTCCCATGCACAGGTTGATAACTGAGTTTTCAGAAACTCAATTATCACTTCTTGTTCTGGTGGAGATAAGTCAGCGCCCACCTGTAAATAACGTCCTTCTTCCTCATGCCCTACCGAGATCTTCAGTGGATCTTGGACCGGAGCAGCCATGCTATTTGTGCCACGCGGACTTAAAGGCGCATCAATCTCGGTGGGACAATTCGTATCTTCACCTCGGTCAGACAGGTCGAGAATCATTTGCCTCCGAGATGTCTGTAATTGCTATTGCCGTTTGTCACCTTTGAGTGCAACAACATGGCATTCCCGAGATGATGTTTGGGAACCTCGAATAGTGCAGATTTGATCGTTCTGTACATATTTGAGACATTGGTGAAGGGTGGACGTGACAGCTCCTATTTGATGTAACCATGGTCTTCCCATGATCACGTTGTAGGGAGATTGGCAATCCACAATCACAAATTCAGATAAGACTGTTTTTTGTTCGTCGCCGACCCCAATAGTTGTTGGGAAGTCAATACCGCCCATAGGAGAACTTAAATGTCCATCGAAACCAGCCATTACTGCCGAGGTATTTTTGAGGTCAAACACGTTCAACTTCATCTTTTGGAAAGGCTCAAAAAATAAGATATTAGTGGAACTGCCAGTGTCCACCAATACTCTAGAGATATCAAAGTTGGCGACACGAAGAGTAATGACCAACGCATCGGTATGTGGGTGATGTATGCCAACTAGATCCAGTTCGGAGAATTGGATTTGTGGTAAGGGTTTCAGCTTTTTCTCCAGAGTCATGATTTGAACCGGAATGGGTGCCATTTTTGCTTCTCGCGCATAACGCTTCCTCGCCCGGTTTGAAGTGCCAGAGAGAGAATTAGTGGCATGGAGAACGAGGATAACACGAGCATTGGCTTGTGATGGCTGATTCGTCCCAAGAGTGGTCCCCTGATCTTGTTTTGGTGGCTGAGACCTAGGCTCCTGCCGAGGTTGTTGGGGTTTCTGAATCTGATTATTTGTTCCAGATTCCCGTTGAACAAATTCTTTCAATCGTCCCCTTCGAATTAGCTGCTCGATCTCCTGTTGAAGATGTCGGCATGTTTCCGTAGTATGTCCGTGATCTCGGTGAAATTCACAATACTTACTACGATCACGGTGGTCCGGATCAGCATATAATGGATCTGGACGCTTAAAATTTTCATGTGTCTTGACCTGACTATAAATTTCGGATATGGAAGCAGTCAAGGGAGGCAATGGCACATTCAGAGGTGCGTATGATCTGAAACGTCCCGAGGTTGTCTGATTTTGACCTCGGGATGTTTTCGTCTCAGGACTTCTCTGCCGCTTGCTGGTATTGCCAGCATTCTGCGTTTGTGATTTTCCCTCATGTTGTACTTGTTCTTTGGCAAGACGAAGGGATGTTTTGGTATCTTCCAAGTTTATGTGTTTTCTTGCCCTCTCCATTAATGACGCCATATCGGCAGGAGGATTTTTCGTCAGGGAATCATGAAAACGTCCTGGCCAGAGTCCAGCATGTAAGGCGGCCACCAAGAAGGCTGCACCGCAATCAGTGATCTCGGTCAGTTCGGCATTAAAGCGAGCGATATAATCCCTGAGGGATTCTCCCTTTCGTTGTTTTATGGACAAGAGAAATTCTGGCCCCTTTCTGAGCCGCCTGCTGGTTAGAAAGCGATCAAGGAAACGCCTGCTGAGCTCATAGAAGCTGGGGACTGAATTTGGGGGAAGATTATGGAACCATCGAAGGGCTGCTCCTTTGAGACTCGTCACAAAGGTGCGACATAGAAATGCGTCCGTGGCGCCATGAAGGGCCATGGTATGCTGGTAATTTGAAAGATGATCGCCAGGATCATCCAATCCTTCATACGGGGTGAATTTTGGGACAATGAATTTACGAGGACGCTCCTCGGCCAATATAGCTGGGGTAAACGGAGTCGTAAATCTTCCGAGAAGCTTTGCTATTTCGTCCTGTTGAGGAGGTGGAAGTCCTTCTCGAGCAGGAACTGCTTGTCCAATGGAGTCTGCCACTTCTTCTGATCGTAGCGGTACTCTGGATGGGGCAGAGTGCTGAAATCCTGGCATACCACCCTCAAACCCAGTAGGTTGAGGATTGTTCGGGCTAGGGATTGCATGCTCGGGCTGTCTTTGATTGGACGCAGGTGCCGGTTGAAATGGTGGTCCGGATTGCACCAAGTTAGCACCAGAATTCGCAGGGCTAACAACATGGCCCCTGCTATAATTAACGTTGTTAGGTTGCATGTTGGGTACACCCTCTGGAACGTCACATCGAACTGGAGTTACACCCTGGGGAGAGAAGGGACGAGCGCTAGGGCCACCATCCTCATATTGCCTCCGCTGCGGAGGATACACTAATGGATATCCGCTTTCAGGCACTCCAGAGTGAGGGAGAACTGATGGATTTTGTGTCAAAGAAGCCAAGACTTGAGATATGGCAAAGAGCTGAGCCTGCGTTTGATCAGTTTGTTTCTGCATCTGAGCTCGAATTTGATCCAGCTGTTGTTGCACAGGATCAGAAGTTGCAACTTCTTCATCCTGAGCGAGCGGTTGAGCGGATAGTGGTGCAGAGCGACGGTTGGAAGCCATGACTACCAAACACTTTAAATGAAGAAAAGAAGATAGAGAAGAACGCTAAACGTTTCCCACAGACGGCGCCAAGCTGATGCAGCTAATTTGGGCTCGTCATGGAATAATCCGTCACTGTGAACCTGAAAAGAGATGATTAATAAAAAGCCACCGGGAAAGGTTCCGGTGGTAACCTCTCCGATGGTTAAATTAGTATTCTTTCTTTGTGATCAAAAGTTTTTGCTCTTTCATCACTCAATATTTCAGATGCGGGGGGATCTTTTTTTTTCATACCTTCTTCATGGAAGTTATAGCATGGAGAGGCGGTGGGTTTTTCTGACAAGCGGTGGATATCCTGTCCACTTTAGCATTTAAAGTTGTATGACTCCCTTTACACGTGTACCTGTAGAATTGATTGTCAAACCTGTACCTATTTTTGGTAGGGTTAGGGCTCACCGCCTGTCAGGCTGTATCACTGTAATGATGAGACTTTCGTCATTCTTTTTCGTCTTTTATTTAGCCCATCGTTCCGAGATCGGTATACCGATGTACACCTCGGTATACGCTTTTCAATCTAAGTTCTTAATCAAATTATCTTTACTGCACATGTTCAAGTTTCATTAATCAGACGTTTGGTGACGTATCATAATCTTTATAAATTTAGAATTCTATTTTTTTACTTCTATGAAGAATTTATTTATCGTAAATTGTGAAAGAAATTTGAATTTGTGAAAGACATTCAATCATTGAGGTTGAATGAATTGAGAAGAGCCCCAGAGTCTCAGATTCAATTCCTACCTTAAAAGCCACTTACTTTAAAAAAGAAAAATTGCTAGAGAGAGGTGCACCACATCGAAAAAATATTTAAAATAAAATTTTCAATTCGAAAAATCATAATATATTTCTTCTATCTAAAAGATTCAAAAAAAAATTTAATACAAAAATTTTTAATTATTAATTTTAATTTTAACATCGTTAAAAAAATTACTGATTAGACTAAAATAATATTTAAAATATATTTTAAAAATTAATAAATAGTTGATAAAGTAAATTCGCCAATCAAAAAAGAAAAAAACAACAACTTTTACTTATCTAGAATGCCTTAAAAAGAAAAGTTCACTTCATAAAATATTATACTTTTTTTGGATTGAATAAGTTAATTTAGATATATTTTTAGTATTCTTTTTTAAAATGTATCTTGAAGGTTATTTTAATCTAATTAATTTTTTAAAACAATGTTAAGATTTAAGTTAGCAATTAGATTTTTTTGTATTAAAATTTTCATTTTCTGATATTTTAGATAGAGAAAATGTATCAAAGACTTTTTAGATTAAAAAATTTATTTTAAAAACTTTTTAATATTTTTCCCTATTATTTTAAGTTCAACGCTTTTTTATCTTTCGCTCCACATTTTCTTTTCTTTTGGTAAAAATAAAATGAAACTTTGAACCGGTTAGAATATAGATGAGTTGATTTAAAAAAATATACTTTGGTAATTACCTTTTAAATAATACAATGATTCATATATGTTCTTAAAAAAATACTTAAGACCTAAACAAATCAAATTAGAAGGGGTTATTTTTTTCTTAAAAATCGGATAATTTAATGAATAGAGTAGTTGTAACTTAATTCAATTTGAAAATTTTTCAAACAACTTCTAAATGTTGATAAACTTACAACTATTTAATTACATAACTGAAAGGAAAAGCTAAGTTGGAGTTAGCACTGGAATGGATATAACTGGCTGAATACAATTGAGAAGAATTGTGAAGGGTAAGAGAACAGTGAGCTTATTTGCCACCCTAAGCTTTGTCATGTTGGCAAAATATACTGATTATATATACTATTATCAGAATTAAAACAGAAGAAAATAAATATATATAGAAATATAAATACCTTTAACTCACAATATTGAATCAGAACATGAAAAAGAAATCCGAAACTTGTGAATTTCACAATTTTCTAAAGACGAATTTGTTCCCTTTCTGTGCGCAAAGTGATGAGCAATCATCTCCCAAGATAAAACGGATTTCGATTCTAAAGATGTAGCACTTTAATCTTTAAAATCCAACGAACACAACTTTGACAGTACTCGAATTATGCAGAACAGGAAAATTTGCACAAAGAGAGAGAATGCAATTTTTGGATGATGGAATCTAATGCAGAACTGAGTATTTATAGACTCAAATGAACCTGTTCTTGAATGGTTATGACCATTCGAACAGACAATAAGGTGGCGATGGTTCAGTCATGACTATGAAACGCCACTGTTTCATTTTGAACATACATTGTTTAAAAGCACCACTATAACTCCTAAGGCCATGTTTAGTTTGGCAAAAAATTTAAACAAATTTTGTTTAAAAAATATATACTCAAAAGGACCCAAGCCCAAGCCCGAGCTCGGTTTGGTGCGAGACCGGGCAACGCGCGCATGTGGTAACCCCACTTAGCTTAGGTTAAACAAACACTGTTTCGAAGTGCCACTATAACTCCTAAGGCTACGTTTGGTTTGGCAAAAATTTTAAACAAATTTTGTCTAAAAAATATATACTCAATAGGACTCGGGACCCAAGCCCGGCCAGGTTCGGTGCAGGGCTGCGCGTAGTAAGCCCACTTAACTTAGGTTCTCCCCTTTCTACAAAACTGGGGTGCCCTTTGGGACCCAACCTAATCTACAAAGAATGAGTATATATACTCATTAGAACTTTAGTAGTTAACTAATATAAGAAAAAAGGTCATTCACCACTTTAAAATAAGTGTTCAAGTGAGTATCTTAGGAGTTAATTTTTCATTCATTACTTAATGATTTTAGATAAATTAATATACGTGATTTATTTTTTCATGAAAAAAACACGTTTCAATATAAATCTACCTTAAATTACATGTAGAACTCACATTAATTAAGATTCAAAATTGACGCATATTTAAAACCGTCCCTCATGTAACACATTGAGAAAAGCATTATATATATATATATATATATTTTTATATATATGTCAGCAATGAATACAAACCGCAGTGGGTAGTTTGTAATAGTGATAGATTGTGGGGTCTGGTTTCCCACGCACGCCATTGAAAATTGGGACATGGTTGAATGAACTGAATGCCGACATCACTGATTGCTTCTTCTCTTTTGTTGCATTGCCGAATCATTTACACCGTTTGGGTTTGGATAAGATTAAAATAAAATTTAGAAAATCATATCATTAATTATAAGAGAGAAAACTCATAAAAAAAATGTAATCTTTATTTATGTTTAAATAATAAATAAGAAAAAGAAGAACATAATTTTTTTATTTTATTTAAGAATAATAAAATAATAAAATAAAATAAAATGATTATATATTTTTTTCACTATTATATAATAAGAGGTGTCTTTTTTTTATTTATAATTTTAAGATTATAATCAGTATTATAAAAAATTTATGAAAATGCTCTCTCACTTTTTTTCATCTCCGTTTGGTTATATGAGTATAGCAAATTGAATAAAATAAGAGTTAAAGAAGAAACTCATTCTTCTCCCTTTATCTCTTTTCTTTTTCTTCTCTAAATTTAAACCCAGTAAAAAATAACTTCCTCTTACTTCCCTTCCTCTCACTTCCCTTTTCTTCTATTTTCTTTCCAAATCCCTCAATCATTGGATTGATGGATTTGGAAAGAAAATAGAAGAAAAGAATAAGAAAAAAAAAAGGAGGAAAAATTAATTTCATGCTTAACTTAAAATTAGAGAAGTAAAGGAAAATGGATTAGATGGAGGGATTTTTAACTTTTATTTTAGTTACTTTATTCTTTTTCTAAAAGTGGAAGGAGATGGTGGGAAATGAGAGAGTTTTTTAATAAATTTCTTATAATACCGATAATAACCTTAAAATTATAGAAGAAAAAAAAAATACATCTCTATCCTAAGACATTTCAAAGGGTATAATAATAAAATAATATAAAACTATTTATTTTCTCTTCTTTTTTATATCTTTTCCAAGCGAGATGAGTTGATTAATTATTCTTTTTTCTCATTAGTTATCTAAGTATGAAGGAGGAATTACACTCTCCTCTCATCTCTTTCATAATTAATCATATCTTCTCATCTCTTATTATTTTTTTCCTACTTATCCAAGCATAGTATTAGTGAAACTTTACATAAGAGAAACTTTTTTCCTTTAATATACTATTTCAATCAAGTTTTTAGGAGAAGTTAGTAAGTGGAATGCCACTTCACTTCATTATTGAACGCAATATGATTATTCTTCATAAGTGTATATATATATATATATATATATATATATATATATATATATATATATATTAAAAATCACGAAAAAAAAATTTAAATTTGTGAGACTGTCAACCTTGGAATTAGATGAGTTAGAAACAGCCTTGGCTAATATTTCTAGGGCCTCAAGTTCAACCTTGGAATTACAACTATTTAATTACATAAATGAAAGGAAAAGCTAAGTTGGAGCCAGCAATGTTTTAAAACCTGGACTGGACCGGCCGGTTCAACTGGTTGAACAATCGGCCGGTTCAACTGGTTGAACAATCGACCGGTCCACAAAATGGTTCGGTTTAACCCATAAACCCGTTTTAAGTTCAAAACCGTTCTAAAAATAGAAAACTGATAAAACCGGACAGTCCGACCATTGAACTGGTTAACCCGGTACTGGGTCAACCGGTTCAACTGGTTCTTGGCTGCAATTTTTTTTTTTTTTTTGGTATATTCAAAATATCAAATTTCATGCAATTTTTTGGCTGAGTTGAGTTGGTCTTTGGCTAAATTTATTTTGGATTGTATTTAAAATTTTAAACCTTTGAAGTCTGAAACGCCAGTATTATATATTTGTATCATGTGGTATTTTATTTTATTTTATGCATGATTATTAGTATTTGTATCTTTTTTTTTTTCATGTAATTGAAGACTAAATTATTGGATTATGCTTGGATTGGATGTTAAAATAATTTTTGTTATGGTCCTTGCGATTATGGAAGAATGGCAATGAAGTTTCAACTTTTAACATTGTAATAAGGTATGTCTACTATACTTTTGTCATTTTTTTCTTGAAATTTTACATATTCAGAAAATTCATATTTTGTAAATTTTTTTATATAATTTTTGTATAATTTTTTAAATTTAAAATATCAATAATATGTATTATTAAATTTATTAATTACATAATTATGACATTACGGTTTGATTCCGGTTGACCCGACGGTTGAACCGATAACTCGTAATCCAGACATTTTTCTAGTTCGATAAACGAGCTGGATATGAAAACATTGACTCCTACTGAAATAGATATAACTGGCTGAATACTATTGAGGAGAATTGTGAAGGCTATGAGGACAGTGAGCTTATTTGCCACCCTCAACTCTTTAACATCTTGGGTAAGCATTATAATAAGCATCCTTTAGATGATGTTTCGTACGTAAAAATAGAATAATTATTTTATAAAATGAAAATGATATGAAATAAAATAGAAATTACTCACCAGAGTCAAAGGAAAGCTTCAAATGAGTTTTGATGGAATGCCTATTTTATAGAATACGTATTTTCAATCATATCAAATAAGATTAAAAAATGAAAAAAATTAGAATGAACATTCTTGGAATACTCATTCCAACATACTAAACATGACCTTATAGTCATTGTATATAAACATACAATACTTGTGCACCTTTGGTATATTACTACACGATACCTGTGTGTGTGTGTTTAGTGTAATCTTCTGTTCTGACTCAGGTGCCCATGATAGTGTTGGACATCAAGGGCCATCCGAAAAGCCCTTTCTTACATCCATCTTTACTCTGGATTGCCCAGTTGACTGAGATGGACTTAAAGGTCGTGTCTAAAATACAGCCCCTTTGAATGGCTATGCTATGTATTAAGTCATGAATATTCTGTTGCACTTTATTGAATTTTTTGGAGTTCAGAATTGAGATACTCATGTCAACTTTTAAAGTAATGATTAAAGAATGTACACTAAAGCTAAAAACTGAACCACACTTTCTATTGGGCTTGGGTTGAGTCTAGGTTGCACCAACAATTGTTCAAATCCAACCCAAACTTGTCCAATACAACCTACAAAGTCAATGGACTTCAGGTTGTGAAGTCTGGGCTGCAGCTCGACCAAACCAATCAACAGTTGTTCTAATGTCAACTGCTTTTCCCCTGCTTCTGCTCTGGTTTGTAAGATATAGGGTTGTAGTTCTTTGTAGTTTTGTAGGTGCTCAGGCTTTTGGTTGGGCCGCCTTGTTCTTCCCCTCTTTTATACATTTGTTTATTTTGTAATTAATACTGATGCTGCACTTTTTGGCCCACGTGAGATCCAAGCTCGGCTCCCTGCGAAACACTCGAAACAGAAGATCAGAGGACCACCGGGTTGGCTCCGGCGGTAGCCGCTCCGATGCTTAAGTCAATAAATTGAATTGAAAGACTCGTAATGAAAGCCAAAATAATGAGCATGAAAATAAAGCGTACCTTTAGGGTTGAATTTATAGGCAATATCTCTCCTAAGTTGATTAGGATTTGGAGCCATGAATATAGGGATTGGATCTCTGGAGATATCAGTTACCTTGTTGAATATGGTAACTTAGTGTGGCAGTTCCCTTGTTGGAGATAGCTTCCTTATTTCCTGCTTGGTGCTTACTGAAGCGATGATTAGGTCTGATCATTGATGTGTTGCATTGCAAGCTTGCATCTATACAAGTTAGTCTTTATGGGAGAACTGTCTTGCTTTGATACTATGAGCTCGGCCCATGTAGGTTATGCCCTTGACTGACCGAGGATGAGATGTATGACCGAGCATGTACTAAATGGCCGAGCATAGATTATAAGGCCGAACATGAACTAAGCGACCGAGCACAAGTTATGTGGCCGAGCCCGAGCTGGGCGACCGAACACAAGTTATATGGCCGAGCCTGAGCTCTATTATGGGTCATGAACCGATCTTGCAGTTACACGTGTCATGCAGTGGTTGGTGTGTCACATAGTGGTATATCAAATACATATAAAACAATCCTTTCACAAAAAAAGAAAAAAAAAAAACAAACAATGCATGGAGGGTTTGTGTCCACCCAAATTTTTATAAATTTAAAAACATAATTTTGGATCTATACATTAAAAGAAAATAAAAATATAGTTATTTTCAATATTTTGTAGTTTGTACCAAAATAAGAATTCAAGATATAAACAGAATTTTCATGAACCAAGGTGATGAAGTGACATGCATGGACGAAGTCAAAAATTTTAGTTAAGATAGGCAAAATTTTTGCTTAATATTCGATTATAATTTTGAAAATTAAATAAATATAAAAGTTTAATACTAATTAATAATAAATAAATTTATTGATACAAAAAGTAATATTGACAATTCTCCGTCACCCAAAAAAAATTATTGATACAAAAAAACATTTAAGTTAGACAAGAAGTTAAACAAAAAAATATATTCAAAAACCTTAATTTCTAAGAAAAAATAATATTCCCAAAATCTATTTAAATTTCGTGAAAAAATGGAGCAGGTCTCATAGAGTACTCATTTAACTGTACAATTTATATTTATTTATTTGTTTATTTCATTAAAATAATTATCATTAGTACATTCAAACAAGAGGTAAAAGTGATCGTTTTCTTAGAATATCAATCATTGGGTAGTAAAAGTGGGGAATATAACGGATACATGCAAGGCACAAATAGAGGGTGGATTATTCATTTTATTATTCTTTGACATAAGAAAGGGGTGTGAAAAATTCCTTTTCTTGTGTCGAAATAATAATGATTTTGATTTTGTTCATCAAATATTCCTATTCTTAATTTTGATTTTTATTTTAGATTTATCAAATATTTTTTAGATTTATTACATATAATATAAGAAGCAGCGGACCAAAAAAAAAAAGGAGAATTTTGTGAGTAAATAAAACTTCTTTTGGATAAAAAAAAAAAATGAAATGGAGGGAGTTGCGTGTGTGGTTCGAAACTGGAACGGAGAGTTTATTGCTAGCTTCTCATCACGAAAGGGTTTTGTGTGAAGTTGTTTAATGGTGGAGATGTTGACTATTTTGGATGGATTGAGTTTTTGTTTGGATATGGGTATCCAAGGTTTTGAGGTTGAGACTGATAATAAGGTTTTGGTTGATTTATTGTGTTCACATTCTTCTCTTCCTCCAGATATGATACTTTGTTGATAGATATCAAGCATATGTAAGATATCCTGAGAGTATCTAGGTTTGTGCATGTTTGTCATATGGGTAATAGATAGGGCTTCCTCTGTGGGCAAGAGTTTCATTGCTTGGTTAGAAAATCCCTCAGTGGGTTGATTTCTTTTTTGACTGCTGATAGGAATGTTTTGTGATTGTTTCTGTTTTGGTAATGAAATTATTTTTCCGTTGGTGAAAAAAAAAATTAAACTGGAGAAACAAAACTGATATTCTGATTATCTGGTCACCTCTTGATATGCAAATATACATGTAGTTTCTCAAAATTCCTCCTCTCCGAGTGCAATATATATATATATATATATATATATATATATATATATATATAAGGAGGACTTCTTCTAAATATGGATTGCTGCTAATTGAGGTCTGCCCACATCCTTATTTGCATGCTTGCTTTCTCTGCCTGCAATTCCATGTATAATTTGATCAAATGGACTGAATTTAATTTTGCATACAAGCACAAGGAAAACTGCAAGTAGTTGGTAGGTTCTTATTAATTACCTCTTTCTCCCAGTCGCATCGAATGGTAATTATGAGCAATATCACAGTTTGAATTACAGTTCCTCCAAATATCATTCCAGCCCATATACCCTGATTTTGTTATTTTTCATATATATCCAGTGTCAGAAAATAAACCCCAAAATATGCAAATTGTAAGTATAACAACAATCAATAAAATTTTTGTATGTTACTTTCTCTGTGTGTGTGTGAGAGAGAGAGAGAGAGAGAGTGAGAGAGAGCGCAAAACGATTATATTATAAGATCTTTCATGGTTTTACATGTGTTTTTTTATAATAAGAAGAATAAGAGAATAAGGATAGTAATGGAGCGGGTATGGCCGGGGACCCTTCCTTTGTCCCCCAACCCATTTAAAAAAGGTCTTCTCGATTTTCATCCCACTCCGTTAGTCATGTACCCCATCCCATCTCCTTAACCCCGTCTCCTCCTCCTTCCCACATCCGTCTAAAAAATAATTTTATTAATTTTAAAAAAATTAAAGTAATCAACTAATATGATTACAAACACAAATTTATATATACATATGTATAGTTTTTATATACATATATCTATATGTACATATGTAAGAGTATTTAAGAAAATATGATAATATTAAATGATATTTATGTAATTAAAATATAATCGGGATGAGACGGAGCGGGGATACTTAAAACCATCCCCATTCCCATCTCCATCTCGAACCTATATTGAATTTTAAACTCTTCTCTCATCCCTTTTTATTTTTTGGTTAAGCTCAGCCTATTAAGGATGAGGCAGAAATAACATATATTGTATTTCTCAAATTCATCATATAATTATCATTGGCTAATTTAATTCCATTAGGTGAATAAGTTACAAAAAGAAAAACAATACATACCATAACTCCTTGGTGGAAAACCCATTCCATCACAAATCCAATTGGTAATCCAATCAGATAGTAGGAACCTAGGTTAATGTAAGCCACATATGATTGCCATCCTGATCCAACAGCAACACCTATTTTTTTCCCCAAAAAAAAAGGGTGGATATTATAGATCATTTTATGTTAAATAGTACATAAAAATGAGAGGAAAATCCGAGAAGGAATTATTACCAGAGAGAACTGGTTGAATACTATTGAGGAGAATAGTGAAGGCTAAAAGAATTGAAAGCTTGTTTACAGCTTCCAAAACAGGCTCGCTAGATGAAAATATTAGGGCAAGTTCATTGTGCAAAATCATAATCAATAGCCAGAAGAAGAGACCAATCACACCAGATGTCATCACTGAAACTATTGTGGCAAACTTGGCTCCTTTTCCATTGCCTGCTCCAAGCTCATTTGCCACCCTTACTCTGCATCACAACCATTGCCATAACCATATATGAGATTGTGCATATTTTATTCTTAATAACAAATTATCCCCAAAAAATAAAATTATCATTGGTTCCTCACAGCACTGAATAAATTAACAAGCTCCAAAATATATATGTTCAAATTAACTTATTTTCTTACGTGTATCTAATCAAACCGTGTTCGAATGACTTGATTCGTTTAATGGTCCTAATAATTGATTCTACTAGTAGTTGTACAATACTTTTTTAAAAATCAATTTTTTCCTGAGTATATATCTGTCATTTGAAAGCCATATTTTTCATTTCATTAGTCCTGCTTGCTTCTCTTCTTCATGTAAACATCCAATTTCCTAAAACTACTGAAGAAAGCATAGATGAGATACAAATGTGAATGCTAGCTTTGCTTTCGGGTTTGATCAAAAAGTGTTTGTTTTCATAAATTAACATTCTTGTATTAATTGAATATTTTATCGTGATATAATATTTGATTAATATATATAATATACAATCAATATAATACTATCAAATCATTTGATATAATTTTTAAATAAACCTAGAATTAATCAATGAAGATACTAATCCATCTCGGATCAAACAATTCCACATTTTTACAATGATTCAACTTATTGCACGGCGCTGGGTCTTGTCTATTTGAGTTTTTCAATTATTTTTGAAAACAATAAGTCACAATGATTCAACTTATTGCACGTCACTGGGTCTTGTCTATCGTGTTTGCAAACTAAATAAGTCACTCTATGGCTTGAAACAAGCTTCCAGAAATTGGTTTTCAAAGTTCTCTTTTACATTTTCTAATGCAAGTTTTCTCCATTCAAAGGCTGATTATTCTCTTTTCACAAAGATTTGAGGCTCATCATCTACTTTTTGTTCTTGTTTATGTTGACAATATTCTTATTACACGAAATGATCTTCCTGCTATTGTTGATCTTAAAGCTTATTTGGAAACCAAGTTCCACATCAAGGAACTTGGCTCTTTAAAATATTTTCTTGGCATCGAAGTAGCTCCCTCAACAAAGGGTCTTTTTCTTTGCCAACAAAAATATACCCTTGATGTTTTGCATGACATGGGCCTCCTTGGTGCTCATCCGACATCTTTTCCCATGGAGCAACATCTTAAACTACTTCCCGATGAGGGTGATCTCCAGTGCCAGATCCAAGTTCTTATCGCCGTCTCATGGGCAGACTAATTTATTTAACTATTACAAGACCAAATATTCTATATGTTGTGCATATTCTCAGTCAATTTATGCAACAACCACGTCGTAGTCATATGGATGCTACCATTCGACTTCTTTGTTATCTGAAAGCTTCCCCGGGTCATGGGACTTTACTTTCTTCTTCAAGTTCCTTTCAAATATCTGGTTATTGTGACTCTGATTGGGCTAGTTGCCCTACCACCCGTTATTCCACCATGGGTTACTGTACTTTTCTTGGTTCAAATCCCATCTCATTGAAGACAAAGAAACAACATACTATTGCACGTTCTTCTACTAAAGCTGAATATCGTGTTATGGCCCACTTGGCTTGTGAACTACAATGGCTTCATTCTCTGCTTCATGACCTTGGTATTTCACACTCTCAGCCAATGACAATGTTTTGTGATAATCAAGTTGGGCTTCATGTTGCTGCCAATCTTGTGTTTCATGAATGAGCAAAACACATTGAAATTGAATGCTACTTTCTTTGTGAGGAAATTCAAGCTGGGCTCTTCCGCACTTCCTACATTCCTACATTTGATCAATTTGTTGATATCTTTATTAAAACTTTGGGTAAAGACCAATTTCAAAAAATCACATGCAAGTTGGGCCTTCATTCTATTCACACTCCAACTTGAGGAGAAGTGTTAGTTATTTGAAGAAATTTGAAATAGATCTTATCCTATACTAGTGTATCTTATCTACTGCTATATAGTTTATCTAGCCACCGATATATTTAAATTAAAATATTTAGAGTATTTAAATTCAAATGTTTATCTATCTTCTAAAGATAAGATAAACTTGATGTAACTATTTATACATAATGATACAATACAACATGTGTGCTTCTCTAAATTTATTTTATTGTCTTCCTATTCAAACTCTACAATTTTAATCCCTAATAATCATCTTGCAGTCATCCCAATTCATCTTCATCTCCTTGCTTTGTATCATCCCCATCTCTACTCCAACCATCATAGGTATATAAGATGATCTTGGTTGCTAAAATGGATGCTACCATCGTCGTTGTTTTGCATCAAATCAAAATATATCAAACCTCTTATGCCAATTGATGGAGCATAAGTTATGAACATTTTGAAATCCACCTGCAAAGAGAAAACAACAGGTAAGAAGAATTTAAAATTTTAATTATCAATAATCTAATTAGTCTTGCGGTTTTACAGGCCTATTCACAATAAAGTATGAGAAATATTAGTCTTGATAAAATTGAGTCTGACTTATATATATATATATATATATATATATATATATATATATATATAAAGACTATTTTAGAGTATTTGAGTTACTACAAAACAACAGAATCGAATTTAAAAATTTCTAGGTAACGTTATAATTAAAACAATAATTAAATTAGCAAAAATATTATCACTACCACATTTTCAATTGACCATGGTGTTTAGGCACCATTCCGGCAAGTCTCATATATTTTCTACATCATTTTTCTTTGTCTTTTGATTTTTTATTTTGTCCCAAGCAAGCTATCAACAGTTTATGAAATTAGAAGAACGAATAAACAAATTCATATGTTTTTAAGTGGATTCTAACAAGAGAAGGCACCAAAGGGCCTTTTTCGGCCTTTTTCATCTTTCAATTTTTTGTTTCAATATCAGTATATAGTTTTTCTAAAATATATTCAATCACTTAATCGAATCTACTCAGAAAAGAAAACTTGATAAATAACACCATTTGATATTAGCTGTGGCAAAAGAATTATATAAACACTTTGTAAAACGGTCAAAGTTATTTTTTTTATACAACAATGAAAGAAGTAGAATTAAACTCACGCCAATTACAATCAACCCGAAGTCTCACAAACTGCATGAGATTGAAAATGTCAGCATTGCAAAGAAGTCTAGCAAGCTAATCTAGTCCATGATTTTCTATGTAAGAAAATTTTATGATGTGGGTAAGTGTTGCTCATCATATTTTCAAATAACTCTAGCAAGCTAATACAAATATTGTTTTGTGTTTAGGAAAACATTAAGTTGCTTAGAATGTTTGACTAAGTGAGAGTAGATTGAAATAAGCTTGACTTATTAGAAAAACAGTATACTACAAGTGCTGTCCCATCTATCCTTAGAGGAGCTCCAATGAACTAGCTAAAAAACATTCATAATGATGCTAGTTAGAATGCTAATTTTTTCATGTAGACGAGTTAGCTTGTTTTAGTTACTTTTTTTTTTTTTAAGCTAGTGAGAAGCTTTCCAATAAATATGTTAACGGCTCCATTGTGGATGCCCTAAGCCATGTTTGTTTGCAAGATAAGAAAAGAGGGACCAGAGGATAGTTTTTGGACTAAATTGAGAGTATAAAAAAGAGTTGGACTTTTTAGTCCCATAATGAAATCTCATACCCGCCACTACTTGTCAGCACATTTAGGCTAATCATCTACTTTTTGATGGATATTCATGTTTTCTGTTGCTCTAATTACTTGAACCATATCATTACTGAAGCTAATTGGCCATCTCTATTCATCGTGCCTTCATTTTGGTTGAATGAGTACTGTTGGAACTATGGTGTTGTTTTAATGATAGTTGGACATGGATGAGACTATGGGATTTTTTTTTTCTTTAAAGATGGTAGGACACGGATGAAACTATGAGATTGTATTTTTTTCTTTAATGATAGTAGGACATGTATTTGAAATTTGCTATATTTTGTTATTTCTATCTACTTGAGTTTTGATTTCACGTGTAATATTAACAAAATTTGGCAGAATAGATGGATACCAAACCAAGTGTATTTGCCCAATTTGAATGGGCACAAGTCAAAATAGTTGAGCCTATACAAGGCCCATTGGCCCTCGTAACTTTACTTCACCTTGGATTTGATCTCTTTAATTTTTTAAAATGGACTAGTGACTAGTATTTACATAAATATTAAACTAAATTATTTTATGTACAATTGCACACATTTTGCTGAGGACTTGGTACAAGTTTCCCTTATTAATTAATATTTTTAATGCAATAATTTAATATTACACACATATTATCAAATTTAATCAGATTTTAAAAAAAAAGTATTAGTGACACCTAAAAGCATAGCTAATACTCAGAAATTATCTTATTTGCAATGTCTCGAGGCATTAAAAATCTTAAGATCTTTAGAGACACTGTTATGCTTCGCTAATTGTAAATATTTTACAATGTCTAGCCAACGCGTCGCAAAAAACTTATTTGCTACCATAGTATTAGCAACACCTTTACGACACTTTTATTGTGTCGCATAGAGTTATTAGCGACGCCTTTAGAATTATTTGTGACACTTTTTTTGTAGTGCTCCCCGGTTCGAAATCACTAAAAATGAGTAAAATTGGAGGCATAATTTATGATTTTATTTTTATAATCTTAGTTCTGAAAAATTTTGTCATTTCACAATAAATGTAATACGGTGAATATTCGAACCCTATTTCTCTAAGTTTGAATAATTCATTGTTTGGGCCACTATTTCTTGAATGCCACCAGCCCACCTGGTCTCTGGTCTGGACAAACAAACATGGCCTTATAGGATAAGAAATATTGCATTAATTGATGACCCATAAATTAAGATGACAAACCTAATTACATGAAGGCGCTTAATATTATGTACAGTACATACTTATGATTTCAAACACGATATTTTAGAAGTGTCCATGAACCCTAGAGATAACTTTGAAAATATTGGTGAAAGGAGCATGTATCTATATTTAATTCCCTTTGGGACCAGCTTTAAATTAGTTGGGAGATCACCTCACCTCACCTCACCTATTTATTGGTCTATCGGTATGAGGTTGGCCTTGATGGATAAGAGTCCCAATTGCCCAAGTAATCGTGACATAAATCATAGATTCCTCTTCATCTTTGTTTATTTTTTTATCGTGATTTTTATCGACAATGGGTCTTATGGCGGGTTTCATGGAGAGAGTTATAAACAGGGCGGAAAAAAGAAAAGGAGAGGAGTAGTTGGTTTTGATGACGGGATAAGACAATTAGATGTGATAACTCTTACCTTATCGCATTTTTAGTGTCTTTAATTAGCTTGTATAACTATATACTATGAATCGTTTATATCCTACTTGCTTAGTATATAATTTATACCATGGGTAGGGATACAAAATCAGCCCCCTAGTCCAGCGGCCGACCTGTTTATTGTGGGTCAAGCCTAATACGACCTGAAGCCAAGCCTAGTGTGACACTGTTTCACTGTTTCGATCCTGGTCATGATTTTCTAAGAAGACCCGACTCGGCCATGACATCTGAATGAACCAAATAAATTTATTTATTTTTTACTTTTATTTAAATGTAATGAAATGATATGAACTCCACATTTATTAGGTCATATTTGTTATTCTAATAAGAGTTATTGAAGGCAATCAGAATCATTACATTAGGCATCCGTTGCTGGCGCAGTTAAAAGGATTTTGCAATTCATTGTGTTTGTGCGTAACCTTGCAGAGTAGTTCTTCTCTTTAAAATCATAATATATATATATATATAGATATATATATATATAGATATATATATATATTCTTAACTATATTTAATTTAATTATATATCATTTCTCATGCACTTAGCTCTCAAGTGACAAGTCATTATCATTTATTAATTTAGACCTTCACTAACTCACTGTCATAACTCATAACTCATAACTCATAAGTGAATTGGTAGCAAAATTGTTCAATAACCAGACTATTATTGAATATCAAACTAATAGTTTTAATAATATTAGTTTATTAATTTTGAATTTTAAAAATTAAAAAAAAAATAGTTTTTAGACAGAGACGAGATGAGATGGGGATAGAGAAGGCTCCCGTCCCATTGCCATTCCTATTTTTATGTCTATTTATTCTCTCTCTCTCTCTCTCTCTCTCTCTCTCTCTCACTAAGCATGTGTGTGTGTATTTTTTTGTCAATGAAAAGAGTATATATTTGTAAATATATAATTTATAAATAAGTCCAGTTTATTAATGGGATTTGAAAATCGACCATACCACAAGTTCAATTTATGACTGAAAAATCAATATACTACCAAATATTCTTATTTTGAGAAAATTTAAAAACTTGACAACTCTTATAAGAAAAAACACGAGATGCCACTTGATCACCAAAAAATTTGGCATATGTATGTGTAAAATTTTAGAATTATCGTGTCCTAAGCTATTTCTCTTATTATAATATTTCATTAAGAGAAATGTGAGCTCATGGAGAAAACTCTCATCATACATAATTAATTTAACATTTGATGTGCATAGCAAACATAATAAAAACGTTCAATATAAAAAGTTGAAAAAAAATGAAGCTTATAAAAAGTTGTTGAAAGCCTTTCGACCCTCACTCGAGTCTTCTTTGATGAATCCAGCACACATTGATGCTCAACACGTAAAAGGTTAAATTATAGATTTGTGTATTAACAGAGAGTCAAACTTGTAATTGACGACTCTTACAACCAAATTTTGGATATGATTCATCCAATTACTTGATAACCATTCTACTAATTTACTGTGCTAGTGTTCGGAAGGGCGGTCCCAAAACACTAAAAAATCCGAGATCCACACAATATGTATAATTAAATTTATTTTGCCTATTTTTCCAAAAGGAAATCATCTTATTTAGTCCATCCTCGTGGCTGCATTTATTAAACACAAGTTGTTGTGGGTAGGTTGTACAATATGCTCAAGATATTTGGGTTTAGTTGCCTTTCACGAAAGTTTGTTCCTTCCAAGTTCTAAGGGCCACATATATTTTTCAATGGAAGCAAGCATGTATTATTTAATTTGCTTCCTTACAGAGTTGGTATAGATTAGCTAGTAAATTATTATCTCCATGCCTGATTAATTTTACTTGACCTATTTGAGGGCTTGACCAGCACCAATAAATGACCTTACTAACTTTTAAGCACATTACAAAGCTCATGATAAAACATAAAAAAGCCAATGTTGTTATAAACTCGTTTATATAAGATACGATCTTTTAATTATTGAATAATATTTAGATTAAATTTTTATTTATACGTGTCTTATATAAGTTTGAACTTAAAGTATCATCCAATGATTACCATAAATGATTCTAAGTAAATAGGAATCGAAATAATTATATAAATATATATAATTATATATATTTTAATATAATAATAAAAAAGAGAGAATTAAACTCATGTCAACTATATCATAAACGCTACTCGAATAGGATATTGATACTATTATATTTAGGATATTGATCCTATTATATTTATATATATATATATATTGGAGATATAAATACTATAAACACAAGGCAGTTGTATAAATCTAGTTAATCATTATATATTTAATTTTTATGCACATTTGTCTTTCCATTATTTTAAAGGGATTGAAAAATTTGGAATAAATTATATGTAATGATCTTACCTCGGTTGTAAGAAATTTCATATTAATTTGAAAGTGAAAAAGAACTTAAATTAATCTTTATTAATTTAAATTACTTAATGGGAACAAGTTAAACTCACCATTAGAGTGCAAAGATGTTAGTTAATATCTAGTGACAATAATGTAACACGTATATAGTACATAAACAATAAGCTCCACTTCTACACTAATGACTCACTTAATTCAGTGTCAAAATATTACATTTTATTATTTATGTTTTATTGGGACATTTAAAATGCTATTAGATGAAGTATTGGGATGATAGCTATTTAGGTTATTGGATGAACTTAAATATAATTGTTAGATATACAAAGTGACTCCAATTACTTGACCGGCAAGAAAGCAAGTGTGATAGCAAAGTTATATTTTCTGTCCAATATAACAGAATCCAAAAATCTAACCCGAGTCAGATTCGAATTAAAATTCATGAGTATCGGATTTAACCCGAGACTCAAACTTGAACCCAAATTCGATTATTAATTTTATTTTTTAGATTTTATTCACAATTTTTTTAATAGATTGTTATCTTTTTTTTTTTTTATTATGATTATACATTAAAAATAATAATTTCTCTCAATTTCTCCTCTCAAGAAAATAAAAAATCATTAAAATAATTCTTTCAGCATAATTTAATTTGAAAAATGTTAAAAGTCAATAAGTTTTTTAAATTATAAAAATATAAATAGTAATTCTTGTAAAAAAATCTTATAAATTTAATAGTGAATAACTAAAGTACAAAAAAATATAATATATAAAATATTAAATTTAGATTTGAGTTACTTTCGAATTTTTAAAGTATCAACTCAAGTCTAATTTTAATTTAAATCAGACTTGCATTTTTTTATTTAAACTAATTTAAAATATACTAGATGAAGCCCTAATCGTAAAATATTCAAATCAAACTCAAATTAACCTGTCCGAATTTCACCTCTTGTAAAATTGTGCTGCACAAATTTACCGTTGCTGATTATCTCTCGCGCGCGACATTGTTCGAATCTGTGGTTATGCAAGGAATCAAATTTAAATTAAAAATTGAAAGTTGAATGATCAAAAGTCAAAAGTAACTCCTCACGCTTTTACTTTTCTTAAAAGATGATACAAATTGGAGTAGGTTGAGGAGATTTCTCTTCTTTACCTTTTCTAATTTAAGCACTAAACACACCTCCACAAAACTTATCCTTTAGAATATATATACATATATATATATATATATATATTGTTAATTTTTGATACTTAGAAAAAATAATTAGATGATACCAATTGAGTTAGAATAATTTGTTTACTTATCTATAATAATATAGTCTAAAAGATCATCCTTATTAATAAATTATTTTCTAAAAATAAAAAACAATCATTTTCACAGGATAATTAAAATTATTTATAAAATAGCTACTAGAGAAAATATCAACCTCATGTACACTGTAAATGTGCCATTAGAAGATAAAAATAAAGTCAAAATAAGAAACCCAAAAAGGTTTAACCCAAAATTACAGCAAAATGACATGGCAATTCCAACTAGATAAAGGATGTAGAAAAAGGAACCTGCTAATATAATATGCTGTTCGATTAGACTAATCTAAGACACCAATACTTATAGCTAACCCATTATCATATACTACTCTCTCTCTCTCTCTCTCTCTCTCTCTCTCTCTCTCTCTCTCTCTCTCTCTCTCAATTCAACTCCTTCCTCTTTCTTTCTGTATCTATGGGAAGAATAACAAAACTCAGAGATCTGATAGGAGTTATCAAGGATAAGGTTTCACTATCCAAGGCAACCCTAGTCTCCAATTCAACCACCCTCTCTATCCACCTAGCAGTCCTTCGAAACACCACCCACTCACCTTCCATCCCACCGGACGACAACCACCTAGCCACTCTCCTCTCCCTCGGAAACGGCTCACGCGCCACCGCCTCCGCCCTCGTGGCGTCCCTGATGGACCGCCTCCACCGCACCAGCGACTCCTCCGTCGCCCTCAAGTGCCTCGTCACCATCCACCACATCATCAAACGCGGCCCCTTCATGCTCCAAGACCAGCTATCCATCTTCCCGGCATCCGGCGGCCACAACTATCTCAAGCTCTCCGCCTTCCGCGACGGCGCCAACTTCGCCACGTGGGCCCTCTCTGCATGGGTCAGGTGGTACGCTCTCTACCTCGAAACACTCTTATCCACTTCTAGAGTTTTGGGATTCTTCCTATGTTCATCGTCAGGTGCCATCGACAAAGATAAGCAAGACGAGGGAGTTTCATCATTCACTAATGTTGATTTAATCAGAGACACGGATTCAATGGTTGGAGTGATGGAAGAGATATGCAAAGTACCTGACTCTCTCCATGTTGATGGCAACAAATTATTGCAGGAGATCATGAGTTTGGTGGGTGGTGATTTTTTAGCGGCGGTTAATGAGATTTCGTTACGACTCGGTGAGTTTAATGAGAGACGGGACTGTCTGAGTTTCGGTGAATCGGTTGAGTTGATGTGTGCTTTGACGAGGTTAGAGGAGTGTAAAGAGAGGTTGATGGGATTGTTTATCATAAAGAAGGTTTCGACTGAGACATTGTGGAGTTCAATTGGAGAGCTGAAAGATAGAGTTTGGATGGTCAAAGACGAAGGAAAGTTGGCATACGTAGGGAGGAGAATCAGAGCAAGCGAGTCGGCTCGGTTCGAAGAGCGAGTTGTTAAGTCCCATGACTCGGTTCCATTTTCCTCAGGAAGGTTTGACTTTAATAATTTTCGCCTTCAGAGGGTCTATGAATTGAGTTAATTGACATTTTATCACGAAAATTCTTGTGTATGCTACAGCGAGTGTGGCATTGTAGTCATTTAATGATATTTTGTTCATGTGTAATATGGTTATTTTTTTTTGTAAGACGTAAATACATATAATAAAATATTATTAAAATTATATATTATCATTTGATATATTAAAAAATATATTCATTTGATCAATATTAGATATGAATATTTTTTGTAAATATCTATGATAATAAAATATTATTAAAATTATACATTATCATGTGATGTACTGAAAAATATGTCCATTTGATCAATATTAAATAACACATTAATTTTAGACTTAATTTATAAAATGGTCCAAAATTTTATACTATGTCTTATATACAATATAATTCAAATTAAAAGTATAAAACTCCGAAAAGTATAATTCTACCAAAAAAATGTCCTATAGCCATAAACACTCTAGAAACAAGTTCAATTATATTAATAAATTCTTTTTTTGAACTATTCTCATTTTTTATTACTATAAGCCTACATAAAAAGTGAATATATATATATATATATATATTGTATTTTTGGTATTACTTTGTCTATATTTTTGTAAATTTCATTATTAGTTTTCTATTTCAAATTTTTTATTATTTAATATTATTCGATTATATATAAACTTTATTATTATATAATATCTAATCTTTCGAAATACTATTACAATTTTATATGTGAAAAATATATATAAGAAACAAACATTGAAAATAATTATATATTTATTAGAATTTTATTAATTAAAATTCCTATAGAATAAACCATTTTAATATTATTTTAAATTAATATGTATTTTATTTAAAATTAATTATTCTTGTCAAAAAACAAGTACGTAATAAATAAAAAGAAAAAATATACTTAAAATTATTAATTTAAATCTTAAATTGTATTGAACCAGTCCTGATATCGGTGGTCCGGTGGATGAGCATATAAGAGCTGGGGACGTGAATTAAATAAATAGCTAAGTATCAATGTTAATTCATTTATATTGATGACTGACATACTTAAATAATTACACTATGTGTCACACTATTTAATGCACTATTAGATGATACACTGTCATATTTATTTGAGATAGCCGTCTGAACACGGGTCTTTGTTGCTTGTGTGTGTGTGTGTGTGTGTGTATATATATGTCAGCAGTGAATACAAACCGCACTGGGTAGCTT
This sequence comes from Nyssa sinensis, assembly GCA_008638375.1. Lineage (NCBI taxonomy): Eukaryota > Viridiplantae > Streptophyta > Magnoliopsida > Cornales > Nyssaceae > Nyssa > Nyssa sinensis. Next base: position 14,106,604 of record CM018032.1, on the reverse strand, counting down.
GTAGGAGTGATAGATTGTGGGGCCTGGTTTCCCACGCTGGCCATTTAAAAATCGGGACGTGCTTGAATGAACTCAATGCCGACATCATTGATTTGCTTCTCTTCTTTCATTGCTTTGCCAAATCATTTAGTGAAACTTTACAGAGGAGGACCCTTCTGCCTTTAATATACTACTTCAATAAGGTTTCTAGGAGAAGTTATTAAGTAGAATGCAAGAGAATTTGAAGTATAAAGTGAAATAAATAAAGTATAAATTAATTTTTTAATATTTTTTATCTATTTTAAAATTTTATTTCAATTAAATCATAATTCTAGTTATCCAAATAAAAAAAAAAAACTCTACTTTTCATATATCTAATAGCATACGTATGTTAGTATATGATAATATATAAATTTGATATTTAGTCTACTTTTTTATTGACTTTGACATTTATGGAAGATGGTCTTTTTTCTTTTGTAAAGTCTAGAATTTTATGTATTTTATATTTTTATTTTGAATATAATTATACTATAGATATATATAAAATTTGAAACCTGCATTATAAATAGAACCTAAAACAATCTCTTTACTCACCTTATACTAGAGTCGACATTGATGAAATGCCCCCGGTTTGATTATCTAATGTAGTAAACTTTATAAATTCAGAATTGTATTTTTTACTTCTATGAAGAATTTATTTATCGTAAATTGCGAAAGAAATTTGAATTTGTGAAAGACATTCAATCATTGAGGTTGAATGAATTGGGAAGAGCCCCAGAGTCACAGATTCAACTCCTACCTTAAAAGCCACCTACTTTAAAAAAGAAAAATTGCTAGAGAGAGGTGCACCACATCGAAAAAATATTAAAAAATATTTAAAATAAATTTTCAATTCAAAAAATCATGATATATTTCTTCTATCTAAAAGATCAAAAAAAAAAAATTAATACAAAAAATTTCAATTATTAATTTTAATCTTAACATCGTTAAAAAAATTACTGATTAGATTAAAATAACATTTAAAATACATTTTAAAAAATAATAAATAGTTGATAAAGTAAATTCGTCAATCCAAAAAACAAAAAACAAACAACAACTTTTACTTATCTAGAATGCCTTAAAAAGAAAATTTCACTTCATAAAATATAATACTTTTTTTGGATTGAATAAGTTATTTTTTATATATTTTTAGTATTTTTTTTTTAAATGTATCTTAAAAGTTATTTTAGTCTAATTAATTTTTTTTTAACAGTGTTAAAATATAAGTTAGCAATTAGATTTTTTGATATTTTAGATAGAAAAAATGTATCAAAGACTTTTTAGATTAAAAAATTTATTTTAAAGACTTTTTAATATTTTTTTCTATTATTTTAAGTTCAACACTTTTTTATCTTTCATTCCACATTTTCTTTTGTTTTGGGAAAAATAAAATGAAACTTCGAACCGGTTAGAATATAGATGAGTTGATTTAAAAAAATTTACTTTTGGTAATTACCTTTTAAATAATTCAGTGATTCATATATGTTCTTAAAAAAATACTTAAGATCTAAACAAATTAAATTAGAAGGAATTATTTTTTTTCTTAAAAATCAGATAACTTAATGAATAGAGTAATTCTAACTTAATTCAATTTGAAAATTTTCCAAACAACTTCTAAATGTTGATAAACTTACAACTATTTAATTACATAACTGAAAGGAAAAGCTAAGTTGGATTTAGTACTGGAATGGATATAACTGGCTGAATACAATTGAGAAGAATTGTGAAGGGTAAGAGAACAATGAGCTTATTTGCCACCCTGAGCTTTATAATGTTGGCAACATTTACTGATTATTATATATATTATTATCAGAATTAAAATAGAAAAAAATAAATATATATAGAAATATAAATACCTTTAACTCACAGTATTAAATTAGAACATAAAGAAGAAATTCGAGATTTGTGAATTTTACTATTTCCTTAAGACGAATTTGTTCCCTCTCAGTGCTCAAGGTGATGAGCAATCGTCTCTCAAGATAGAACAGATTTCTATTCTAAAGATGTAGCATTTCAATCTTTAGAATCTAGCGAACACAACTCTGACAGTACTCGAATAATGCAAAACAGGAAAATTTGCACACAGAGAGAGAGAGAATGCAATTTTCGGATGATGGAATGTAGTGCAGAACTGAGTATTTATAAATTCAGATGAACCTGTACGTGAATGGTTATGACCATTCGAACAGACTGTAAGGTGGTGATGGTTCAGTCATGATTGTGAAACGCCACTGTTTCATTTTGAACAAACATTGTTTCGAAGCGCCGCTATAACTCCTAAGGCCACGTTTGGTTTGGCAAGAATTTAAACAAATTTTGTTAAAAGATTTACACTCAACAGGACCCAAGCCCAAGCCCGAGCTCGAGCCCGGTTTGATTCTGTGGGGGGTGGAACAGCGCACGCGTGTGGTAAGCCCACTTAGCTTAGGTTGAACAAACATTGTTTCGAAGCGCCACTGTAACTCCTAAGGCCATGTTTGATTTGGCAAAAAATTTAAACAAATTTTGTCTAAAAAATATATACTCAACAGGACCCAGGACCCAAGCCCGACTAGGTTCAGTATGACCGCTAGTGGTAAGCCCACTTAGCTTAGGTCATCCCTCTTCTACAAAACTGAGGTGCCCTTTAGGGTCTAACCCAATCTACAAAAAATGAGTATATATATATATATATATATATATATATATATATATATATATATATTCATTAGAACTTTAGTAGCCAACTAATGTGAGACAAATGTCATTTACCACTTTAAAATAAGTGTTCAAGTGAGGACCTTATGAATCAATTTCTCATTCATTACTTAACGGTTTTGGACAAATTAATATACGTGATTTATCTTCTCATGAAGGAGAACGCGTTTCAATATGAATCTATATTAAATTATACATTAATTGTATATGTATATATATATATGTGTGTGTGTATATTTATATATGTAAATGTATATATATACATATCAGATGTGTGTGTGCACGTGGGTGTATATGTGTGGCTGTGTGAGTGCACTGCCGTGTGTGTGTGTAGGTTGAGTATGCCTCACTCAAGGAGGCATGGTATGCACAGTGGTGTGTAAGGGAGTGGGTGTGTTTCTGTGTGTGTTTGTCAAAGAGGGTGGGTGTGTGCAGGGTGACCATAGGATAGAGATAGAGAGAGAGAGAGAGAGAGAGAGAGATAGGACTGTGTGTGAGGTGTGTTTCATGCACTTGTGTCTTTGAGAAATAGGGAGCTCAAAGAGGAAGGGAACCAAGGAAGCAAGAAGGGAGAAGGTTAGAGGCAAGACAAAGAGGGAGAGGTGCCATTACAAAGGTAAGAAACCACAACCGTGCACTTTCTCTCTCTAGAAATTTTCTATATGCACTATCTGTTTTGAAGCATGATAAATTGTTTAAATGGTAGGGACTTGTAGAGCATGAAAAATGGAACACATTACAAAAAGAATGAGTTAAAACGGTTGAAGGGTGAGAGAGAAAACTCCATTTGCAAGTTTAGGGTGGTGGCCGAAAATGGGGAATGGGTATCAGAAGATAGGGAAATTTGGGGCCAAAAACTAGTCTTAAATCATTCCTTATGATCCCAGAATTATTTTGGTGTAAAAAGGAAGAAAAACGGACGTGGAAATCATGAGAAACCGTGGGTTTCATGGTTTTTCGACGATCGGCGCTGGCGATATGGCTGGAGAAGATGACCGAAATGACGGGGGGCTTTATCGGGTCAAGCGGGTCCGAGTCGGGTCGAGACCCGACTAAACTTAAAACAGGGTGCCCATTTAAGTAATACTGTGTCATTTTGAGGGAATATGTTTTAAAGTCTAAGGCTGACGTCAGCATAACCTGTTGGACCGGTCAAACCGGTTGGTTCAGTGAAACCCTAGACCGGTTCACTTGAAGGTAAAATAAATCCACTGGTTCAGTGTTAAATTTTAAAAATAAATAAACCAGGACTTTGGTTATTTGCAATTTGACCCCACAATTTTCAGAAATCCAACTTTTGACCCCAAAACTTTTAAATAATTATATTTTGACCCCCCTGAATAAAATATTAATTTAATTTAATTAATTAATTAATTTAATTTAATTATTTAAATATCACCAAATGGTCCGGAGTCCAAATGGGACAAGTCATTAGAGTATTTTGATTATCTCGATCATTCTAAGACCAATGGTGACGTCCGTTTTATGAGACGGGATCCCGAAAAATAAAAGAACCGTAATAACATTTAAAAATTATCAAAATGCCCTTGAGTTAAAACATAGTCAAACGAACTCTGATTTAAGTGAACAAATAGTGAAAATTTATTATCCCAACCATTCTGGACTCAACCATGAACTCCAATTTGTGAAAAGAGGTCTCGGGATGTAAGGACCCGTAAAAGTGCAAAATGATCGTTTTGCCCTTTTTAGCTCGGATGTCCGAATTGAATTCCACAAAAGCCTAAACCTACTTTCTTCGACGTTCCAGACTTAACAGTAGAGTTTAATTTGGTAAAATAGAAACTCATAAAATAAAGACATAAAATTTGATGAATAGCATAATTCAAATAACAATTAAACTGAATTGTGTTTCATGATTTTAGGAACACCGAAGGGCAAAGAGAAAGTGGTCTGACCTTCTGCATTCTTACTGTAGTTCCGCTATACTACGAGTACACTTTCTTGGGTTGAGACCAGCCCATCAGGTACGATATATTGTGCTAAGTAAAAAATAGAATTAAGTTTAGGGGTGACTGCCAAGTTGACTTGATGATTCACATATTTGTTTGATTGCTCACATGCCTAGGTGTTTCTTGTTATCTTTTGTTGAAAGTTTGATTAAGTGATAGATGTGGATCATGACAATGTGTCTATTCCATATGTTAGCATGATGTGTGAATTTCATTTTCGAGAATTGTTGAGATTATGAAATGTGTAATACATTGTTTAAAACACGCTTCATATGTGGATAAGATGCTTTATTGAGATTGCATTATGGCATGATGAAATCAGAGCATATTGGCATAGTGTGATTCCTTAGGACATTGTGTGAGTTGAGCACGCGGTGTTATGCATTATGAGGGTGTAGATCCTGTGGTGAAAAACCCAAAATCGGCCATTAGGTACTCGCATGCCTGACGGGTTCCGGACCTTGAAGCGAGACATATTGAGGTACTCGCAGGCTTGTGGGGAAGGTCCATAAAGCGAGACATGGGTGTGACATAGAGTTGCATGGGGGCGTCACGCATACTATTCATATGCTGCATTGATGATATTGAATGCCATATAGATATAAATGTACACTTGCACATGTCACGCCTTAATTTTGTTTCTTGCATTAGCATTATGTTGTACCAGCAGTTGAGCTGACCCATTCGTGGGACACCATTTCAGATGACCCTCTGGCCACGTGAAATTTAGTGATGCTTTGATGAAGGGAAGAACTGAGAACTATATTTGGCCCATGGGGCGTATTTTGATGTTGTACCAGGGCATAAACCCTAGATTGTTTCATGTTATTTGTATGTTATGAGGTGACCGGCAAGGTCTTATGAATTGTATCAGAACAGGAATTGAGTTACTGTATGGAATACATGTGATTGTCCTTGATTGTACTTTACTTCTTCATTATTTTATTTCCTTTTTGTTTCGTTACTCGCGCCTCGGGCTCCTGGGAATTCGGGGCGTGACAAAGTGGAAGGAGATGGAGGGAAGTGAGAGAGTTTTTTAATAAATTTTTTATAATACCGATAATAATCTTAAAATTATAGAAGAAAAAATAAAAAATACATCTCTATCTTAAGGCATTTCAAAGGGTATAATAGTAAAATAATATAAAACTACTTATTTTCTATTCTTTTCTATATCTTTTCCAAGCGAGATGAGTTAGAAACTTTACACAAGAGAAACATTTCTCTCATAATTAATCATATCTTTTCATCTCCTATTATTTTTTTCCTACTTATTCAAGCATAGTATTAGTGAAACTTTACATAAGAGAAACATTTTTCCTTTAATATGCTATTTCAATCAAGTTTTTAGGAGAAGTTAGTAAGTGAAATGCCACTTCACTTCATTATTCGATGTAATGTGATTATTCTTCATAAGTGTGTGTATATATATATTAAAAATCACGAAAAAAAATTTAAATTTGTGAGACTGTCAACCTTGGAATTAGATGAGTTAGAAAGAGCCTTGGATAATATTTCTAGGGTCTCAAGTTCAAGACCCACCTTAAGAGCCATTTACCTAAAAATAATAATTTGTGAGAGACAGGGACACAACATTGGTTAGACAGATTAAATAAAAGCTCATTTGAAAATGGCAGATCTGAATCTTTAGAATACGGATGAGTTGATTTAAAACAATTTACTGTTTGGCAAGTATATTTAATTAAGTCACTACTGAAATAGATATAACTGGCTGAATACTATTGAAGAGAATTGATAAGGCTAAGAGGACAGTGAGCTTATTTGCCACCCTCAACTCTGTAACATATTGGGATAAGCATTATAATAAGCATTACCCTTAGAGGATATTTGGTACATAAAATAGAATAATTATTTTATAAAATGAAAATGATATAAAATAAAATAGAAATTACTAACCAGAGTCAAAAGAAAGTTTGGAATGATTTTTGCTGAAATGCCCATTTTATAAAATGGATATTTTTAATCACACCAAATAAGATTAAAAAATAAAAAAATTAAAATAAACGTTCTTAGAATACTCATTTCAATGTAACAAACACGACCTTATAGTCATCGTATATAAATAGTAAAATAATTGTGCACCTTTGGTATATTACTACACGACACCTGTGTATGTGTGTGTTTAGTGTAATCTTCTGTTCTGACTCAGGTGCCCATGATAGTGTTGGACCTCAAGGGCCATCCGAAAGAGCCCTTTTTTACATCCTTTACTCTGGATTGCCCAGTTAACTGAGATGGGCTTAAAGGCCTCGTCTAAAATGGAGCCCCTTTGAATGTCTATGCTATGTATTAAGTCATGAATATTCTGTTGCACTTTATTGAATTTTTTGGAGTTCAGAATTGAGATACTCTCCTAAAAAGTAATGATTAATGAATGTACACTAAACATAAAAACTGAACCACACTTTCTATTGGGCTTGGGTTGAGTCTAGGTTGCTCCAACAGTTGTTCAAATACAACCCAAACTTGTCCAATACAACCTACAAAGTCAATGGACTTCAGGTTGTGACGTCTGGGCTCCAGCTCGCCCAACCCAATCAACAGTTGTTCTAATGTCAACTGCTTTTCCCCTGCTTCTGCTCTGGTTTGTGAGATATAGGGTTGTAGTTCTTTGAAGTTTTGTAGGTGCTCAGGCTTTTGGTTGGGCCGCCTTGTTCTTCCCCTCTTTTATACATTTGTTTATTTTGTAATTAATACATATAAAACAATCCTTTCACAAAAACAGAAAAGAAAAAAACAAACAATGCATGGAGGGTTTGTGTCCACCCAAATTTTTATAAATTTAAAAACATAATTTTAGATAAAAACATTAAAAGAAAATAAAAATATTGTTATTTTCAATATTTTGTAGTGACATGCAGGAACAACGAAGCCAAAAATTTTAGTTAAGATAGGCAAAATTTTTGCTTAATATTCGATTATAATTTTGAAAATTAAATAAGTATAAAAATTTAATACTAATTAATAATAAATAAATTTATTGATACAAAAAGTAATATTGACAATTCTCCGTCACCCCCAAAAAACTACTGATACAAAGAAACATATAAGTTAGACAAGAAGTTAAACAAAAAAAATATATTAAAAAACCTTAAGTTTTAAGGAAAAAAATAATATTCCCAAAATCTATTTAAATTTAGTGAAAAAATGGAGCAGGTCTCATCAGAGTACTCATTTAACTGTACAATTTATATTTATTTATTTCATTAAAGTAATTATCATTAAGTACATTCAAATAAGATATTATATGTTTTAAAATAAAAAATATGTAACATAATATTTTTTTTATAAATGTATAACTTTATCAAGTTTGTCAAAACTTTTAATGTGAATATAAAAGATATCATTATAAATATTAACTATGTAAAACAAGAACTCATTTATTATTTTATTTTATATAATTGGGATGAGATATAGTGCCTTTGTCTCATACTTATTCCAAACTCTAATAGGATTTACATAACTTTCATCAAATCCATCTCATTAAATTGTCATATCTAATCATGCAAAAACATGCTAATAGTTTATCCAAGCACAACACATGTAAGATGTGTGTGTAATCCGCATGCTATATATGTGTTGATTTCTTGTGCCGAAATAAGAATGATTCTGATTTCGTTCATCAAATATTCCTATTCTCAATTTTAATTTTTATTTTAGATTTATCCGAATGTTTTTTAGATTTGTTACATATAATAAAAGAAGTAGCGGACAAAAAAAAAAGAAAAAAGAAGAGAATTTTTTGAGTAAATAAAACTTCTTTTGGATAAAAGACGGGTATGGAGCGAGTTGCATGTGTGGTTCGTAATTGGAACGGAGAGTTTATTGCTAGCTCCTCATCACGAAAGGGTTTTGTGCAAAGTTGTTTAATGATGGAGACGTTGATGATAAGTTTGAATTTGGAGAGGGGGAAGAAAGAAGGAGACAGAGAAAAGAGAAGAGAGAGAGGGCAACTTGAATTAATTTGATGATGCTTTATTGGATTTCATATGGCTGTATTTATAGCCAATACAGCAACAGAAAATATAAGTGCAGCAACTAAAAGAGAGGAAATCAAGGGAATAGAAGTAAACTAGGTAATGGCTAAAGAATAGGAACAAAAAGCAGCAGACTAGGTCATTTGCTAAAGAATAGGAACTGCTTTGGACTCTTTCAACAGGTGCTTATTGGGTGGCTAGCAGCAGGTTGGAGTTTGTAACAGTCCCCCCCACTTGAATGGTCCTTGTCCTCAAGGACAGAAACTGGGGTAGGCCCTCCGGAATCGCCATTCAGTTTCCCAAGTAGCATCCTCGACTGGGGTGCCGACCCATTTGATCAGAACTTCGGATTTCGGGCGGTATTTCCCCTTTTGTACTTCTCGCCGAGCCAAAATGGATTCTGGTTGAGGGAGAATAGTAGAATCAGCTGCCACTGGAGGGAGGTCAGGGGAGGTGGGAGCAATAGTCCCCAAGTGTTTGCGCAGGAGACTAACATGGAAGGTGTCATGGATCAGTGATCCGACCGGCAAATCTAGCTTGTAGGCCACAGGTCCAATCCGCTCAATCACCTTGTAGGGGCCATAGAAGCGAGGGGAAAGCTTCAGAGATCCACGAAATGCAATAGAAGTCTGGCGGTAAGGTTGGAGTTTGAGGTAGACATAGTCGCCTATGTTAAATGAAACCTCGCGCCTATGCTGATTGGCCTGGGACTTCATCCGTTCCTGAGCAAGTTGCAGATTGCGCCGGAGTTCCCTTAGAATTTGGTCCCTGTCTTGGAGATACTCATCCACAGCCTGGACTCGTGCCGTCCCCGGAACGTATGTCAGTAGGCTTGGCGGCGGTTTGCCGTAGACGGCCTCAAAGGGAGTGATCTTTGTTGCTGAGTGGATAGAGGTATTGTAGCTGAATTCTGCCCATGGTATCCATTCTACCCACTTCTTCGGCTGGGACCCTGCGAAACAACGAAGATATTGCTCCAAGGTTCTGTTGACGACC